>JARGSG010000133.1:0-120519 GCA_030374805.1 Gracilaria gracilis | reverse complement strand
TACATCTCTGGGTACGATTATGAGGAGCAGTGTGTACATGAGTATTTGGCTCGAAACGATCGTTGGTGACAAGTGTGATGTTTCTGACCAGTGGCTTTTCAGTTATTTGTCGTTGTCGATCTTCGGTGAGCAGCGTTCAAGCGTTAGCGAGAAAGTCGAGGAGAACTGAAGCTGCTTGTCGGTTTTTTTCGACTCGGGTATATGCTCAACAGG
Source organism: Gracilaria gracilis (assembly GCA_030374805.1). Taxonomy (NCBI): domain Eukaryota; phylum Rhodophyta; class Florideophyceae; order Gracilariales; family Gracilariaceae; genus Gracilaria; species Gracilaria gracilis. The sequence continues at coordinate 120,306 of JARGSG010000133.1, read as the reverse complement.
CTTCCAAATGCGTTTGTCATGACAGCATTACATCCCTTCTGTTTTTTCGACAGCAGGCGTTTTGCAACCAACGCTTATCGAAATGGGGAATATTGGCATCTAATGGGCGTACGAGTGCAAAGGTTGTCGCTTGCCGCCGGTCCACTTGAAGGCTTTGAAGGGTCATCCCTTGTTGAAGCTCAGGACTTCGCTTGCGAAGTTGTGCCTTGACAGTGATCGACATTCTTTGATACCTTGTATTCGTATTCCTCAACGAGGTGCAGTTCAGGGGTGCTAGACTTCGTAGGTCTCCTTTGAATCGCATCACATATACCAAGGCATATCCAGCAAATTGAAAGAAAAGAAGGTGAGCACAGTTGAGAAGCGTGCGGAACCGAAATAGATGATTGGTATACATATAATTTTACTTCTATATATCAGAAGGCGTATAGACGATGCGGAACGTAGAGGTTGCATAGAGAGTGACGAGATTGGTGGCTGAGAGAGCCACATCTTGCCAGCAAAGAGGGATAGAGATAGGAACACCATCAGGAGCATGACAACCGTACTCCAACGAAATGACACCGCCATCCGGCCACGCGGAAAAGATCTGCAGCCGTGGAGAATTCTCGTTGGTAACCATAGCGGTAAATCCAGTGTCCATGACAAGAAACACAACTCCCGTGACAACGAAGATAGCAACTCCCAGAATAGTGGTATCAGCAATGCGTTGGCGGCGGCGCTGAGTAGACTCGCGCTGTGCTTGATCGAGGTAGGGACCCTGCGAACATTCGCTCTGCGAAGAGTCGGTGATCAAGTGCACGGTCTGCACAGATCGGACACCCTCAACGTACGGCGCTCGCGATAGCCATCGGCATCCGGACTAGGGGGTACGACGCGCGCCACGGCGCCGTACGGATAGTCGGTAGAGGGGGAGGTGGGCGGAGTAGGTGACTCGTAGGCAGACGGCGTAGACGCGTTATGATCGATATGCGGTGGCGCAAGCGGGATACGCTCGGATGGCAACAGCAACGGCAACTGTGGACGCGCGGGCGGTCTCAGCGGCGGGGAGTTTTCGTCGTCCATGGCAACGGCGCTAGAAGAAGACTGTCAATTGGATAAAGGCAATGGACACGACACGACACGAGCGCGAGGTGACAAAAACGCTCGCAGGTATGTAGATATATGATATGCAGACAGCTGTAGGATAATATATGAATACAAAGGGCTGCTGGCCACTGCGGGCGCGGCGCCCGCCGCGCGCGCAAATCTACTGCTGCGCGGGCGCGTTCTCGGGCCAAACCGGCAACCGCACGCCCTCAAGCCAAGCCCACGTCCTGAGGGCGACGGCGACGCCCACGCCTGCGCCCACGCGAGCGGGCACAGAAGCGCCGGCGGTGGTGGCGACGTACGCGGCAGCGCCGGCGGCGGCGGTGGTGTCGTAGATCTCGGCAGCCGAGTGCAGAATACGCACCTTTCTGCCGCAGAGCACGTCTCTGACGCCGCCGCCAAAGGTGGCGGTTGCCATGTCGCACAGCACGACGACTGCGATGGGTACTCGCGCTCTCACGCCGTTCATGGCGCCAATGACGCAAAAGGCACCCACGCCGATGGTGTCAGCCACGAATTCCACGGCGCTCTCCTCGCGCGCGGCGCGCGGCGCGCACGCGGCGTACAGCGCGAAGGTGGAGGCGGCCGTGGCGATGCACAGGTAGAGGTATTCCACCTCTTCCGTCCAGAATGGACGCTTTGCAAGAATGACGGCGTCGCGAATGGTGCCGCCGCCAACGGCGGTGATGGTACCCACCATGGTGGCGCCCAGCACATCCATGCCGCCCGCGGCCGCCAGTAGCGCGCCGGAGTGCGCAAAGGACACCGATGTAGTCGCCGAACCGCAGTAGACTCAGCGTGCTGCTGTTGTTGGCGTAGCGCGGCAGCGTGTCTGCTGGCAGCGAGTTGTGGACGGACGGCTGCGTGCGGGGAGTGCTGACGGTGCTGGCGGCGGCGCGCGCGCGGTTTTGACGGCCACGACGGCGACGACGACGATGGCGACGGCGACGGCGACTACGGCGACGGCGACGGCGACGGCGACGGCGACGGCGACGGCGACGGCGACGGCGACGGCGACGGCGACGGCGACGGCGACGGCGACGGCGACGACGCGTCGCAGAAGACGCGTGCCGGAGGCGAGCGCTGCAGCTGCGCGCGACGCGCGGCGAAGCGCGCAGCGTGTCGTAGCGCGCTCATCGCTCACATGGTGGGCGGGGGGCGCAGTCGGCGACCTGACGACGCGCTGCAGGCGCGCACACGGGCGTCAATGCGTACCGTTGGTAGCGTTTCCTTCGTGCACATACACTGGCAGGGCAGACCATTGATTGATGCGCCAGTGTGAAGGTATATATCTACAGGGGTAGGAACGCTACTGGGTGCGCTCCATCAACGCGGAGCGTTACTGGCTGTTCCTTTCCGCCCGTCGCCGCACGTGGCTGACGTGGGGCGCGCACGTGCATCGCGCACACGCGTGCGCCAACCGAAACGCGCAAGCGTTGTTTCGGTTGGCGTGGCGTGTTCTGCACAGCCGCCCCCTTTCACATGAAAAGTATCCACTCTGTGTGTGGATTCCACAGTAGTAAAGGGTTAACAGCCCTCTTACCACCACGACTCGCTGCATCTCCGTGGCCTCCCTACACCTGTCTATTCGGGGAGTCGCGAGCGGGGTCGTTCACATCGGCGAACGAACACATTTTCTAACCCCCCACCGTTTCAAGCTACTCGTGGGGATGTATTTGATTCCGTCCGCTATGAGGACCCTTTTGTTGATGCATGTTCTCGAAACCGCGCACAGTTTGCATCTAACAACCCATGGTCGACGGCGGCTGCTTTAGTTTCAACCATCCCTAACTCTTTCGCTTCCCATAGCTTCCAAACTAAACATTCTGGAGGAGTAAACGCATTTTCTGATTCGGAACCTCAAGACGTGTTCCAAGCAAACGCCACAGAAGTGGCTTTGGAAGAAGCACCGAAATTCTCTGCAACGCATTTGGGGGCACGTTCCTCATTTGCTAACAACGATTCTTCTAAACCGCCGAAATACCCTTTTGAGAATCAGCGTAATCAACCTGCGTTTTCATCCGGGCAGCCGCAGGGAAATCAAGGCTTGGCACCTCGCAAGCAGTTTACTTCGTTTGGGAATGAAGCAGGCTCTGAGGAGTATGACGAATGGCCAGCTCGGGAAGAGAATATCGCCAACGAAAGATCTTGGAAAGCGAATGAAGCCGATGAGGAGGAAAGGGCTCCTCTATATACAGGTGAACGCCTTTCGTTACTCATCAGATCCGTTCCGATACCCCTGTTTTCGACATGAGCAGTGGTGGAGCATTTTGAGAGGTTGCCTGTAACCGTGTCTAACGTTAGTCTGAGAGGGTCTAAACAAAAGGACTCGAACAGAACAGCCGTTGTCACTTTCGAATCGAGAGGCTTCTCTTGCATACAAAGCCGGTCGTTCGTGTCATAGAACCATTCTTAATATACAGTTTTACCAGCCGTATGAAGTAAGGAAGAATTCGCGAGCGAAAGAAAAGGACGAGCTGAAACGGGTGGAAGCAACACACCCTAAGCTCGTTATCTCCCAAGTTCCAAGAGGAATTAGGAGCGGTAGGCAAATGAAGCAGGTGCTTGAAGGTTTTGCAAGTGGTTTTGTTGACGTAAAGTTCACCCAACGCCATGGTGCAGATGGGTCACAAAGGGATGCAATCATTACCATGTGGGATGAGGATACGGCGGAAGAAATGCTGAGGAGCAGACCGCGGTATTACAACAAGAGACCGCATACATATCATATGGAGGAGGTTCAAACTGATGATGATCATATGGGAACAAGGAACGACCAGGTAAACAATGCAGGACGTGCGGCTTCCCGCAAGGAACCAAGACAAATGACGGAACAGGAAAGAGTTCGTGAAATGGAACAGCTTTGGGGGGAGATTGCCAAAATTGAAGAAAAGAAAAGGCAACAAGAATCTCGCAAAGAGAAACAACTTTTACAGAAGCTTAAAGTAAGAATGGGCCCTCAGGAATCCTACGAGAAACTGCATCCCAATGTAGATCGGAGAAAAGTGGATGCAAGGCTTTCGAAGTACGGTTCACTAAAACCAAGCACAGAACCGAAGAAGACTAATGAATCTACTAGGAATGAACATTGGCGAAAGGTTGGACAGAAGATGGATATACAAGATGCCAGGCAGTTTGTGGGAGAATGTCTTGAAATGTGCCCAATGACAGAATTTGAGTCTCGTGTTGAGCAGCTGGACGTTTCTATACTCGAGCTAAAGGGCGGTCCAGGGTCAGAACCTGACCCTGCGAAAGCTGTCAAAAAGTATAGACGATCAGCTGCCATTAGTGAGGAACAGAAACCGGAGGAAGTGCGACCGCCTCAGGTTCTAGCGAGGACGATGGATCACTTGAAGAAGGTATGTGATTCTAAACAGGCTGAGTTCTATAAGGTACACAATTTTATAAGGGACAGGACCAGATCTATTCGGCAAGACTTACTTTGCAAGGGGTTCGGGATGAGTGCTGCATCAAAATTCATGCGGAAAGCGTGCGGTTCCATATAATATCAGAGCACCGACTGTTTGGAACAAACTCTGCCCAGTTTTCTTCCAAGCAGAACCTTGAGCAGCTAGACAAGTGTTTGATTTCACTGCGAGAAATGTACGACTTTCGCATGGAACAAAACTTGAGAACTTCCGAAAATGAACCCGAGATGCAAGCGTACTACATTTTGACACAAATGTCCGACCCTCAAACTTGTGTTCAGCTGTGGACCGGCTTTGCAAAAGATGTTCGTCGGAGCCTACCTGTAAAGCTTGCTTTTGAAATCGTCAAGGCTGCAGGGGGGCAATTTATCAATCCCGTCAGGTTCTTCTCTTGCGTTCGACAGGCCCCATATCTCATGGCATGTCTCATGTATTCCAGGTTTACCCTAATGAGGGTACAAGCTCTTTGTTTGCTGAATTCCGTGTATGGTAGGATGAGATTGCAATTGACACCCTGACGAAGCGCTTATGTTTTGAGGATGAGGAAGAAGCCCAGCAGTTTTGTGAGCTATTGGGGTTCGAAGTACTTTCTTCGCTACGAGAGGAAGCTTCGCGGCAAGTGATTACACCGCCAAGCAGAGACTTCGACACTTCCCGAGTTTCACTGTTTAAGTTAGCAAGGTCGGGTGTTATCGAGTCGAAAGCCAGTATACTTTCACCATCCGAAATAGTCGAGGGTACAGCAAGCCGTGGACTTCTGGGCTATTTCGAAGCATCTGGTAAGCTACTGAGGGGGGGCAACCATGGTAACAAAACTGTTACTCATATCGAGAGCGCGAATATTGGGGAAAAGGTATCGGTATCTAGTCCTATTCATAATCGAAATGTACTTGGGAGCAATGCACTGCAGAAGCAGACAAGCACATTACGTGTTTCAAGCATTGAAACGAACGTAGCTGATGAGGTCAAACCCCGTGATTTATCTTCAGGTGAACAGCGTCTGGCATTCAACGCCGAAGCTCCGACCAAGGAAGAACCAGATTCATCGCTTGGTCTGTTCCCTTCCCAAAATGATCCTGGAAGTCACTCACTCCTTGTTGCTGAAGATGGACAAAGGAAGATATCAGGTGCAACGATATCGTTACGCGATGGTGCGGGAAAAGCCAAAACGTCTACTGCTCTGATCCAGTCTACCAACGTTTCAACTGGTATACAATTCAGTGTGAAACAGGGGACGAGCGATTCAAGCTTGAAAGACCTCGGTCAAACGCTCTCTGCATCCGAGAAACCTTTTCATTCTGTTCGAGCTGCCATGAGCACTCAGATAGCATCATCGGCTCAGTCTGTCGCAGGAACCGAGAAGAAAATGGCACCTGATGGGTTACCAAATGCACTGGTCAATACTGCGCCCCTAACAGATTTTGGAATCACTCAGGCAGTCGGCAAATATTCTACTGTTGAAGAAGGCCGACAAAACGAATCTGCTCCGCTGATTGCAGGCCCTGGTAGCAGAGAAGTGCTCTCCCACCAATGAACAAGACAATCGTAACAGCAGCAGAACCGATCGTGAACCCCATGAAGATGAGCAGAATAAGCTTCGGGAGAAGGCCTCGAGAGTTGTCGAAGAGCGACAAAGGATCGTTTCCATAGCGAAGAAGGCGCGCGCGCATCGCCATGAAGAGCGATGTGGAAGACTCTTGAAATTGCAAGGCATACTGAGTCCATTGAAGAGAGTATGAGGATAGCCTTTTCCGTCCTTCGATCCCTAAACGAAGAACGGCTGCTGAGTCGCCCGGACACATTGTGCGCTTGTCAGACTGGGTTTGAACAACTTGGTCGCACTTGGGCTAGGATCACAAGAGCAGAGGAGTTCTTCGACGAGTCAAAGAGCTGGTCGTGATAAAGGACTACCTTTCCCCGAGCTTCCATCTCCTACTCTTTCTGAGCTCCGAAAAAAGGGAGGCGACGCATGGGAGGAGATATATGAACACCAAAAGACGGCTGAGAAGTCCTGAACCGCCCAACGTTGATGAACATGCGGAAAAGTTCTTCTACGCGAACAAAAACCTTGTGAATCATATCCCCCAGTCTGAAAGAAAAACTAGAACAAGGAGATGAATCGGAATGGGCTCAGTCTCTTTTGACCCGAGATATTGTGTGCGGTGTGCGGTGTGTGGTGCTCTCTAGAGAGACTGTATTGCAAAGGGATCAAGATCCTCAGTTAACAGGGTATATCGCAGAGAGCTTTGTCTGCCATCAAGCCGTTCTGTTACTCACAGGATCGATTTCCAACTTAAACGGGTGGGTGACAAACTCGTTGAAGTCGGGAATAATGCTTGGATGGAGGCATTGGCATTGGCAGTTTTCTGGGCTTCAAAGCCCCAGCTGCAATGAACTCTACGACGTGATAAGAATCGTGAACAGGAATTGGCGCAGAGTTGCGAAAGAAGTGTCTGAAAACGCGAGAAGGTGGCCAACAGAGTTCTCGTATCATCGACTTCAATTCATCCGAGTTGGAGCTGCGCTTACTCGGAGAATGAAGCTTCCGATGCCAATTGAGAACAATGACCAAAGTTACGAAAGGTATCTCGGTTCCCTTTGTACTTTGGGGGGAATAGCGTTTCCGAAAATCCGTCATGATGGATTTCAAGGACTTATGGAGTTCTGTCGGGCCTTAGGCATCATTATGCCTCGCTTAGTATCTTCGTTGCTCCGGGATTTGAATAATGTGGAAGCCCCACTAGCAAGAGTAATCGATGAGGAGAAGCAGACCTCCAGAATTCGCCGTCTTAACGTCTTGTTCACATCAGTGTTTGCGGGCGATAATAATCGTTATAGCAGTGATACAGGGGATCGAAGAAAGGAGTCCAGTCTTGGGAAAAGGCATCGCCATGTCGATGATGTATATAGAAAAGATGTTCTTGATCAAGATGAGTTTGAGTCACCAGTGCGGAAGAGAAGGTTATCCCTGAACGAAGAATACAGGGGTGCCAGTGAAACCCCAAGAAAGCGTTTCAGCCTTGCATGGAAAGTATTCGGGAGTCGGAGGTGGTCAGAAAGATACGAGGTTATCGTGGCAGAGGCTGAGGCCTTTAGAAAGGAAATTGATGCGACTATTGATCTCATTAGTAAGCGGCGCAAGGTGTATCACCCAGAGCGACAGCTGGTGGTTTCCGGTTAATGTAGTTGAACTAACTATCTTACTGTATCATATGATATGATTCATATCCATGTACATACCTTAAAATCGATCTCGTCTCACCCAATTTAGTTCCACCACAAACATCCTTGGGGAATGGGCAGATGCCTAAAGATCCAGTGTCTACCCACCCCCTCCGCCTAGTTTGAAAGCTTTGTACCAAGGGTGGCCATTCTTTCGGAACCTCTTGCTTGCCGCCCTCTCCGTTCATGAGTGGTGCGTGTGTACAGTATTCTTCACGGAACAATGAGGAAATCAACTTGTGCGCCCTTGTTCAGAATCTCAAGCGGCGATTTCCAAGTCCTGGTGTACGACAAGGATCACAGAGAGCCTCAGTTGCGATCATTTTCCGCCCATCCACGTCAAATTCGGCACATGTGCCTCTCGACCTCCTGTTTATTCACCGTGCTCCTAGAGAAGGAGACCCGTGGTCCGCTCACATTGCGTTCCCGGGGGGAAGACAGGATCCGGAAGATAACAACGACCTTTCGACAGCTCTCCGTGAAACAAAGGAAGAGATTGGTCTGGATCTGAACTCGTCGGCTTACGAACTCATATCTCGAATTCAAGATCGACCAATCATCCGGAATCAGCAGAAGCGAGGAGTTCTGTCTGCATTCGTGTTTCTTCAGAAAGAACCTCATTCTCTGAGAATGGTTCTGAATCCCTCAGAAATTGCATCCGCTTTCTGGGTTCCATTGTCCCATCTACATCGATGGTCACGAAACGTCGTAAGTCATTCGATTCCTCGGCAGGCAATGAAGATGAATTCTCTCACAAAGATGGCAGGATCAGTTTTGCAAAGCCTTGGATTTACGTTTTGCAGAATGCGGGCCTTGGATGTCCTCCCTTATGCTGTAGACGTAGTACAGGCTCCTAATGTACATGCTCCACACATCGTGTTGTGGGGAATGTCCTTGGATTGTTTGGGCGACGTTTTGGATTCTTTCGGTATACCAAGAGTTGATCGTCCATATATTAATCCACCATTTCGTTTCGCCGCTGTTGTAGCATCCGGAACATGGGACTTTGATCTTTCGCATGAAACAGTTCTCGCGCAAGCTTCGAAACGAAACTGCAGTGATGTACGTTTAGCACAGAGGCTTCAACTGGCATTGTTGAGCTTGACTGTTTCTGTGAGCGAATATGAAGAGAAGATACAACGCAACGCGAAAGAGTGGCAGCGTAACCTGGATCATGGAAGCATCTCATTTCACAGCAAGTAAACTCTTGGAAAATTTGGAGCTCATCACTCTCAGTGGGCTTAGGCGTGTTTTGCTTGGGAAGAAGCGCGAACGAATTAACGAGCACCCAACTTTGCCACATGTTCCCCTTGATTCAAAGGTTGCGCTGCGGGTTTCATATCTCGCCTTTCTTGCCCATTCCAGCATCCGCTGTGGGAAGCTAATCACGAAGAGAGATGTATTCTACATGTGTCGATCCCTATTTCCAACTCCAGAATCAGTTGGTAGAGCTTTATTTCATCTCAGTTGTTCCCTGGATGTTCATAGAAACGAGCTCAACATAATCGCGGTTCCAAAGGGTCTTGTAGTGGGACGAGTTACTTTCGTTGATGAATTTGAGAATGCGGTTGACGTTGGCATGTTTGGCAATACTGGTTGCTTGATCCCAGCTAGGCCAGAGCGTTTGATGAACGTTATTTCTGATGCTCGTGCTATCATTGTGTAAGTTTCTTCTTTGCTTTGATCCGCAGTTGCTAGCCCCTAGCCGCTGGATTGCTACATTGCGAAGCTCCTTCTTATGAGTTCAAGTCAGATCCGTTGCCTTTCCTGTCTGAAGGGTAAAACTTTGTGTGGCATCGGTTTCAGTCCAGAGTACTGACTTTAGAGATTACATGAACACACAAGAGTGGAGAAAGAGGCTGCGTTTCACTCTTTGATAGATGAATCCGGGGACCGAGGAGCTCTGTCTTCGTTTTTGGTTATCACAGGTAAAGGTATGTTGGAAACCAGAGGTTCTGATTTGACTTCCAAATATTCGACTTCACAGCCATCAGAATAAGGCTCTTCTAACAGATCCATACCCCTGCGCAGGTTACCCAGATATTGGGACTCGACTGTTCCTACGCACTGTTGCGGAAGCACACAACGCGTCTCATGAACCAGTGCCGATATATATAGTAACCGATGAAGACCCCCATGGACTCAGCATTGCCAGCTGCTACATAGAAAGCCTTGCGGGTCATAAAGTTCAGTGGCTCGGAGTCAAGCACTCGGACCGGGGCAAGATGTTTAAGCTGGAAGACTTACAAGTTCTGCAGTTGAACAAGAAAGAAAACTTCCTACTTGATGGAATGCTTGCTCGGGGGGGGGGGGGGGGGGGGGGGGGGGGAAGGATGCAGATGCAAAACGTCCCAAACAATACCTGCTGCAGGAAGCCAAGAACATGAAAACTGCTCAAACGAAGTTTGAAATGGAAGCCCTCGCTGCCAACAGTGGAATGCTTAGGGAAGCCACGCCCTGCTTGACTACGTGTTGTCCAAGATTCTGTCCCTAAGCTCATTATGCAAGTAAACGAACCAGTCTTAAGAATTATGGAAAGAAAAAGATTGTGTTAGGGATATTCGTAAACGCGGGTTATGCACCGACTGGGAAAGCGGTGGGATATGTGTTTCAGAAAACACCCTTCTTCTGCTCAGCAAATTGAACTGAAAACATCAATAAAGAAGAACGTGAACGCCACAGATCACAAGCGCAGAAGGAAGACTCGTCATTAAGAAGAAGAAAAAGAATATGATAACAAGATGAGCTAAAACAAATGCATGGAAACAGGATGTTGGAAAGTCTACACGGACTTGAGGGCATAGATTGGCATTCGCGAAAAGGATAACAAAGCACATACTACAGGCCGGAAGGTCAGTTGCGCAACGCTCTCTATGGTGTCCTGAACTTATTGGTATGGACATAGAATCAAATGAAACTTGACTGTTTAGCACTGTGGCCGTAAACGATTTACGGTAAGGAGCTGTGGGAAACGCTCGAGGAGAAGTGAGCCGAGCGTCCTGATGTAGTTGTACCCCTGCTTACATGAGTTTCGAGCTTCATCGCGGTGGTCAACACAAACAACAGATCATATGAAAGCATTCAACTCAACCAAAGGCGTTGGATACCAGTACGCGAAAAAAGACGAAAGCTATGGCAACATACGCAGAAGTACGACTCTTTGCTGCATTTTGTCTTTGCTCGCTGCCGCCAATTGCAAAAGCCGTGGTGATGCTTTTAACCTGAGGATTTCAGCACTGATAGTCGGGAGAGGTGACAGACCTGTGATGTGAAGGGATGTGAAAATATAGGTTGTGTCTGATATATCTGAGTGAATCATCTAATATAAACACAAACGGCGCTCCAAAGATCTTGATTTCTCAGCAGTAACTGCCGCAGGTTCTTATTGATACTGCGTCGGTGTCTATTGGTTGCTGAAGACAAACAAGGCCGTCTTCGCTTCCAGAGGCAAACCACATACCCAATACAATGAATCTGGCTTTCTTCTTCTTCGCCTTGATAAAATTGTTGTGCAAGACAACAAAAACATTGCTGTCACACATATGCCGAAGCTGTTGTCTCGAGTAGTGAAAAACGTTCATATCCGAATATAACTGGGCTCCAGATGGGAACTTTGAAGCGGGAAGAAGGCGAATTTCGGTGCCTCGGCTTTGACAACGATATGGAACTTCTCCGTACGACTCCATGATCTTGCTCCCTCCGTATTCGGGGTCGCAGAAGATTTTGTTGACAACAACTTGGTCATGGTGACCGATGTGTATGTTTTGCGTAAGAGCGCGAAAGAGGGCTACAGTGCTTTCATTGGATCGCACCATGTAGAAGCTGGAATTAAGAGTGCGATAGTTGGCTTCTGGTTGGATGAGCACATCGGCATTCTGATAGTGAGGCCAACGCGCAATAATTTGTTGTAGATAGCGCGCAGGATCTGAGCACCAATAGATATCGGCGTCAGATAACAAGACGTCAAGTCCAGAAAGCAACGCGGAGAGCACGGCCTTGAGTTTGTTCTTGGTGATCTCGTTGCGAGCGAGTAGACAACCGGTGCATATGTGAGATTAAGATTATCCAGGTTGCACTTGAAGTTTTGCAGAAAGTAACGGTACATCCAATTGGAGGCGGTGAAGACGACGAGCGACGACGAAGCCGGATTGGACGGCGCCCATTGCACGGAGAAGCGGCGCACGAATAGCGCGAGCGCGAACGAGAAGATGAGCAGCGGCAACGCCAGCGACGGCGACGCGCGACGCGGGTGACGCTTGCGCTGGGAGCGCGCTCGCGGCGTCATGTAGGAGCACAGGCAGCGCGCCAGCGGGAGCGCACGGCGAACGATCCGCGCGTGGCAAGAACATGCTGCGCGATAGCGGGCAGCGAAGCAAGGCGGCTCATGACGGGCCGGAGGTCATGGACGTGTATGATGTGTGGAAAGACTGCTGCAAGTTGCGAACGACGCGATGAAGATCTGCGGCATCACGATCCATCTTGTTGACAAACACGACGCGCGGTAGATGATTGGCATCTGCTTGTCGCCACACAGTCTCCGTTTGCGGCTGCACAGCAGCCACAGCATCAAGCAAGGCAAGAACGGAATCAATGGCGCGCAATGGCGCTGATTTTGAACGTAGAGCGTGCGAGGTGGGGCGGAGTGTGACGGAACGTGCATTGACGAGGCAGAAGCTCGGAAGTTTCATGCTGACGTCGGGACGATCGGGCGGTCATCGATGAAGTTTTTGGTGCGGAAAGTGTATCGATCAAATCGTTTCATCATCACCGTGGTCATCATCTCCGACCCGTTGGTAATGGTGAGCGCGGAGGTGAACGAAGAGCACAAGTGAAGGTTCCCTGTGAAGGTTTGGTGTTCTCGCGGAGCGCAAGCGCTTGGCGAACGCGACCAAAGCGATGCGTGGGCGATGTGCTTCTGCGTGTGATGCGTGCTCATATGTGCTCCCGGAGCAGCCTACCTCGAAATGTGCCGCCGATTGATTTGACGATGCGCTTCTCGTGGCGCAATTCCGTGTACTGCAGACGACGGAGCACCTCACCCTTTGAACTTGGCGGTAGTCCAACCATGAAACGCGTCTTGATCGGGGGGCTAGTTGGCCGTATTAAATTGCGGACATCGCGTAGCTTGGCTACATTCTATGCGTGTTGATGAACAGATGTGCCGTCTTGGCAGCGTTCAGCGCAGGTAACGCATCGTGGACGTGCGATTTGTCCATGCAGACAAGCTGTGCGCCAGCTCTCCTCGAGACTTGCATGGCACTTGGCGGTGGTGGCAGCCGCTTGTAGGGCCGTCAACATCGTAGATTAGAAGAAAAAGAATGGAGTGCACGAATCGAGTGAACGGGACGCGAGTTATCGACGATGTTGACGGATCATCCTCATTGACAGCAAAGCAAATCGCGCTCTCTCTCGAGAGAGGCTCGAGAAAGATCGCGACACTGTCCCTCAAGCGCACTTGAGATAAACCTTTAGCGTCCCGCGCCAATACACTGCCACCGGCAGCCGCACTGCAGTTGGTCGCTCCTCCTCGTCGCGCAATGAACGCGCGTGAGCCACTTGCGCCGCGCAAGCGGTGCCGCCTCCTTCCCGCCACCGTCATCGCGCTCTTGCTCTCGCTGTTGATACTGCTGCCTTCACTGGTTGCCGTCGCGCCGGCGTGAAGCAGCGCGCCCAACGCACGGCGGCTGCTGTACGATGACGACTACCTGCGACGAATCACGGAGCGAAACCCGAACCTGGTGTACATCGGTTGCGCACGCGTGCTGATCGTCTCGGCGGCCAAGTCCGGCACGTCGTCGCTGTTCCAGTTCCTGTACCGCGGCGCGACGGCGTCGGCGGTGGAGCACACGTACTCGCGGTGCCACACGTTCGTGCAGAACGTGAGCTCGCAGTGCTGGCTGCGGCGCGCCACCTTTGCTCACCAACACCCGCGCGCGGAGCAGCGCTTCATACTGACGAGCGACGACGTGCTGCGCGTGGCGGTGCAGCGGCCCGCCGTTCGAGCGGCTGCTGTCGGCGTTCAAGAGCAAGTTCTCGTGCGAGACGCGGCCGTACAACACCAACACGCGCAACCGGCGCGCCATGGTGCCGCAGCTGCGGCGGCTGGCAGCGCTGCCGCCGCGCAACGCGTCGTGCATGAGCGTGTCCGAGCTCGCGCTGGCGCTGTCGCGCGTGCAGCGCCGCGCGCTTCTGCGCCGTTTCGAGTCGAAACTTTCGACCTGCAGCGCCTCGACGTGCACATCCGCCCGCAGCGGTTGTTCGCCGACGCCGTGGCGTATCACGCCGTGATGGACGTGTCCGACCTGTCTGACGTGTCCGCGCTGGAGCCTATGATTCAGCGCTTGCCGTTCGGCGCGTTGGTGGCGGCGGCGTGCCCCATCGCATCGGATGTAGGATAGATATTAAGATATCTATATTGGCCCAGCAGCGAATGAGGAGGGCGTGCACCCTCCGCAGTGTGGAGGGTGCACAGCGACTTGAGGAAATGAGATTGTGCCACGTTTACACGCATCCACAGCTGCTTCCAGAAGCACTAGATTTTGTTTGTTGATAAGCCACATCTCCCGCCCTTGCAGCGTGCCGTCTCCCTTCCGCCAAGCGGCACCCAGCCATTTCCATGGTGGTCCCCCAACGACGTCCCCGGCAGCGCCGCGCCTTAGAAACTGCGCTGCAAAGAACGTCATTGGGAAGAGCCACCATGAGAGCTACGCATTATAGGGTCACGGCGTGAACAATATGGAACTACAGTCAACGAAATTTGAAACGCATCAGCAGGTCTCAGATGCGCACTAGCCGAATGGTGCAGCCCATTGACAGTTAATCCGGCACAATTAAAGCTCTTCATAGAAACACTTCAACTAAACAAGATTGAGTTTACAAACCAAATGCTGTAGCGTAGGATCTATCAAACGGTTCTGAACCGCCAATGAAGGGGGTGAAACTACAACGCGCACAAGAAATGTATCAACGTATACAAGAAAATTTCAGTACTTTGTGGAATCGCCCTTGCAATCCATAACAGCCAGACAACGTCTCTTGATGCTGCCGTAGAGCTTCAAAAGGTAATCTGTAGAAATAGACTTCCAGGCCTCCACAATAGCAGACTTAAGATCTTCTACATTGTCATAAGACTTATGACCAATATACACCTTCCTCACAAGATACCCCCACACATTCTCAATAATATTAAGATCCGGAGCCCTTGCGGGCCACGGTAGAGTCCTCACATGGTGCTCGGAGAGCCAATTGCGCGTCAAAAGAGAAGTATGAATTGGCGCATTATCCTGCTGAAACGTATAAGGATGGCTTTCTCCAAACACCTCAGCAACCAAAGGTAATAAGCCTGAGCTCAACGTCTTGCAGTACCTTTCTGAGTTTTGGTTGCCACTCAAAAACACAATCTCAGATACACCATAAAAAGAAATGGCACCCCAAACCATGACGGATCCCCCACCATTTTGACGAGTTGAGAAACGGCGGGGTTCGCGACGTAGATCATGCCAGTACTTCGCGAGTCCGTCGGGTCCATCTAAGTAGAACTTTTTCTCGTCAGAGAAGATGACTGTCACCCAGAAATTGTCCCCACGAGTGACATGGCGACGCGCCCAAGTGAGCCTCGCTTTCTTGTGCCGGATAGTGAGTCTTGGACTCCTCGTAAAGCGGCGGTACTTCAAATTGGGTGTCTTGCGTGTGGTGCAAAGCCCTCGACGGGAAACAACAAGCCGCGTCGCGGACGAGCACCTCAGGGTGTTCAGGCCCTGCTCCCTGTGAAGGGCAGTCGAGCGGCAGAACCCTCCGATAGGGCCAACACGAGCCGGGTGTAAGTCCGGGTGGCCCCGATCTGGGCGTGCAGTCGGAGGTGAAGGGGTGAAGAATCAGCTTTAGAAACCGACACTGTCGGACGAACCAATACGTATGGCAGTATCCAACCCAACGGAATGGGCAACGAGGGATCAACAAATGAGCCGCGCAGCGGAGCACTGACTCACGAGAGTGGGGGCGGCAAGCCCAATACCAAAAGGGACAACCTGTATAACAGGGCGAAGCAGCAAGAGCCGTATGACGGAAGATGCACCAATGGTGACGGAAAAACAATAAAGAAATAGCCGTAACGACGGTCCAGAACTCCTCGATGGTAGAGGCGGTTGACAAGTCCGGATATGCGGCGACTTTCCCCTAGAAGTGGGCTAGAGTCGGGCGCAAGCTGCGACAAGTCAGAGCCAAAGTCCTCCTTGAGGTTTACTTCCGTACAGTGGCGGCAAGTGCCGCCACTTATATACGGCACTTGAAAATATCAAGTAAATATCTAAGTAACCGGCACTGCCGGCCATGACACTACACGTGGACTACCCGTGAGGGATTGCCACGGCGCACCCGACATCGGGCCATTGCAGACACACGTGTCTACAATTACTACCCTTCCTAGGCGCACCCCATAATGGGCATAATAAACTAATAACTAGTCATATCTAGCGGTGGCGAGACCGGAAACGGATCAAACTCTTATGAAGAGCAGTAACGCGCATCCCCTGTAAAGGGCCATTGCACTACATCTCCCCCTTCTCAGGTTGAGACACCGTTCAGACGGCCGTCCACGCTCCACCATGGGAGTTTATAACCACGTCCCCCTCGACGGGGTTGCCGAGATAAATTCGGAACCACGCACTCCACCGCCTGTTACACCATCTTCCTCAGCGCCCAACTCCCCAACAATGTCGCACAACAACCCTCACCAACCTCCGAGTGCCCCTCCGTCTTCGACGGCACGCATGCAAGTCTCGAATCCGCCGTTCCGGTCCGTGCCTCTTCCGCAAGCGGCGGCAGTTTCGCAACCCGGGTCTTCCGGTCAAGGTCCTGCGCCTGCACAAGGTGCTGGTCCTGCCCCTGTGTGGGATTGGTTCAACATCGACTTGCCCGCTTCCGCGGCTGGCTGGCCGGCTCTCGGTACTTTGCGCATCCGGGATCCTCACCGGCATAGTGCGATATTCGCCCAGGCACCCTGGTTTGACGCCGAAGCGCTCTCGGACACCGAGCTTATCGAATCCTACACCATCGATGGCAATCTCCCTGGCGGGCTTCCGGTAGACGTGACCCGTTCTTGGGACTGGCGCGCCCGCGTGGCGGTGAATCCGAGTTGCCTATTCGTAGGTCGGCACGAGTCGCGGCAGTTTGCTCGAAACGAGATGGCCCGTATCGGGTACGCGCGGCACTTCCGAGCTCCGAACGAGCATCCTGTGCCGGAACAGTACCGGTATGACGTTGCGCGATACCGAACATTCGGCGAAGTCGGCTACGGCGACTACCTTGCCAACGCGTTGGACGAGATCGACCGATATTCGGATACCGTACAGCCTCACCAGGATTTGATACTGTGGGCTCGGCCCATTCTTCGCGCCGAGTTCCGGTATCTCCGCCGTCCAGCACGGTCAGCCTTCTTGGAAGGACTCCGCTTTGAGCGGAAGTGGCGCTCCCGTTTTGGGATTCTGGCGCCATACCAGTGTTCTGAAGTCGAACGACTGGCTGGGCACGCCCGCCGGGGACGGTACATGCAACTTCCAGACTTCTGGCCGGCCGTCGAGGTCCCACGAGGGTGTTACGTGGAGCTTCCGCCCTGTATTACATACATCGGGTCGTACTTCATGAACAATCCGCCTCGCGGCCTTTGGAGTCTCCTAGCCACTGAATGGACTGTCCGCGTAGCGGCGTATCTCCTCGTCGAGGCGTACGACGCTTACCGTCTGTGGCATATTCCGGGTCTCATCCGGCAATCAATCCGTAACTTGGACCTTTCCGAAGTACTCGGCTCAGTGCGCAACGCTCGTGAAGCAACCCAACTGGTGGGCGTGATCGACCAGATTGACTGGGATGAAGTGCCTGCCAACCAGGTATCCGGTGGGGTCCACCGGCCGAACGACCGCTCTCCGGGACGTACTGTCAATGCCGGCGATTTCGTCTACTTTGACCCATGGGAATGGGAAGTAATCGGACGCGCCGAAGCGGCTGAGCGTCGCCGAGGAGATCGGTATATCCCCGAGGGGCACCCGCGTGGGTTCATCTACGTCGATGACGGCGACGATGACCCTGTAGAGGGAGGAAGCCCCATGGACGAGGGAAGCCCAGCGGGCACAGTGGAAGAACAACAGCCCGAAGCGACGGGAGAGGGCGACATTGTCGAAAACGTCGACCCACCCGCTGAAGCGGCTCCTGATCCAACAATCCCCTGGGGGCAATCTGTGGCGACAACCGATGACGTCGGCGCTACCATAACGCCACGTGCGGTGGTTATTCGCGACTTCCTACGAGGTGTAGGTGTGGCCGTACCGGATACGGTGACCGACGAGTCGGATCTGCAAGCGATTGCAGCGCAACACTTCTCCGGCGCTCCCGGCGGTGGCAACACCCCAGGTGCTGGGCCATCTGGCGCTTAGGCCTCCCAAGGAGGGTGATCGTAACTTGAGATCGACCCCAGTAGCGAGGGGCAAAGCCCCGTAGTTGAAGTAAACTCCTCCGGCTTGTGCCGGCTTGGCTTTGAATTTTCTTCTGCTCTCCCCCTTCTCAGTGGGCAGTACCTCATGCGAGGCTGTTGCGAATGACCCACGAGAGAGGGGCTAAGCTTCCGCTGTGAGCGGCTGTAGCATCATAACTTCATAGTCTTCCTTCCAGTATCCTGGCTCCTCTTCCTTCTTCTAGGCTTCGATCTTCTTCTTCTCCACTGTAGTGGCTTCCGCATTTCGCGGCGTATTTGCTCAACAAGAGCTGTCTGCTCAGAGCGACTTGGTCCGCCTGCGGCGGCTTAGTGATCTCAACTTAACTTAGCTGCATCCGCTTGAAGCGGCATATCCTTGCGTAATGCAATACTGTCCGCATGAGGCGGTAAATTCCGTCTGAGACGGCTGTGCTCAATTGAGACGTGGGCGGTCAACCCACTTGGGCTTTGTCCAGCGTAGCCGGTATCGGTGTCCGTGTGCGACGGTGGTACTGCAAGACCTTCGAGCGAGGCAAATGCTCAATAGGCTCGTGCGTATCCTCTGAAGAGGCATAGCCGTACCAACGGACTCGATACAGTAGTTCCCCGTCAGGGGCGTAGCCGTGACTTACCAGACGGTCGATAACATATTCCTCATCGAGGACCTTCCGCTCTGTGTGCGGCTTGGTCGAGGAATCCTCTTTCGAGGCGTCATCGCTCCTGTTCCCGTCGTGGGCATCGTCAAATGTAGGCGGCTTCCGTCCTGACGGCAACACATCCTGTACACCAGGCAAAGGCGACGTTGACCATGGTGTTTTCCTGACTGTCAGGCTTCCAGTTTCCTGGTTCTTCTTCCGATGCTGCTGGGCTGTGAACGGACTTCGTTCTTCTCGAATGGCCAGCTTCCGGCGTTCCGGCATAATCTCCCGTTGCGACGGTGAACGGTCCGCAAAGCGGTGCGCCAGCGAGTGGTGCTGCAGCACGTGCCGTGGCGGCGGTTTGCCGCGCGCTGCGGTTGCTGAGCTGTGCGCCGTTGCACGGCTGGCGTTTGCCGATTCAAATTCGGAATTTTTCGACGTTCCGTTTCTCGGCACTGTCAGCCTAGCAGGCGGCACTCGGCTTGCGACAGGCACGTGTCGTACGCGTGCGCTGTCATCCTCCACAGGAGGCGGTTCGCCCACGGAGCTTGACACTCTGAGTGGTGCGTGCGCGTCTGCAGTACTCGACTGTTTTCCACTTACTGTGGCTTCACGGATTGCCGAAGCGGCGTTTGTTTCCGTACTTTTCCCGGCTTCATCCCTTGATGCTTCGCTAAAATCTCCCGAAGTCGGGTCTGCCGTAACAGTACGGTCTTCACTAACTAACTTCTCTGCTTCCGGACTTTTGGCCTTGCGATTCACCACGGTGGTGCTTTCCAACTCAGGCTTCCGTGGTAACGGCGCGTCGTTCTCTTCCGGTCTTCCGGCTTCGATCGTCACCGGAGCGGCGTCCTTCTCCGAAGGCCTCAGCGAATCTGTGCGACTCTTCCGGCTTTCCGGCAGCATGTCACGTACCATATCGGTTCTGTGCTCCCGTTCTCGGGCCTGCGAACGTAACTCCTCCTCTTGAGGCTTGCGCGGTACCTGCGCGTCGTCCTCTTTCTTCCGGTTCTCCGGCTGCGTGTCACGCGTCCGCGTGCGACTGCGTGCGGCAGAGGCCTGCGAAGGCGACTCCGTCAACGACGGCGACACTCCCGCGCGTCCTGACTTTGCGTCTTCCGCTTGCGGTGCGGCTGTGGTGAGGAGTACAGTACCTCTTTCCGATACATCGGCTTCACTCGTAGGCTTCGCAGATCCTGCGTGTAGCGGCCGTGTTGCCTTTTCCGCGATCGGTGCGGCTTTTGCCTTCGTTCCACTGTAGCGCCCTTCTGGGTTTCCTTGCTGCGTGTCCCTTGCGGGCGTCTTCTCTCCACCGTGTGGCAGCGATTCCGTTTCCGACGGCGACAACGGCAAGGAACGATCTGCCGCCTCTCCCTCCTCAGTTGGAGCGTCGGGGGTGGTGGTCAGTATCCCCGGAGGGGCCAATATCCGCGTGTGCACATGAGCGGCAGTTGAGACTGGTGCGTCTACTTCCGGCTTAGCTGGCAAATCAGCGAGACCGCGTTCCGGATGCGGCAACAAAGACAGTTGAGTGCGAGTTCCCGCTTCGGCGGCAGTTTCCGTCTCGAGGGCTGTTTCCACCGTAGGTGCGGTAGTAGCCGACGATGGCGGTTGCGATTCCTGTAAAACAGGCTTTGGCGCAGGCGTTACGCGATCTCGCGAATAACGCTCGTGCGCACCCTTTACATCAAGGACTACCGTAGTGTCGGTCGTAGCAATTACCTTGTAAGGTCCATCCGCAATCGGCGAGAGCTTATGCCGTTTCTCTTTCTCCGGATTATAGTACTCTTTCCTTAAAAAGGCATACTCCCCTTCCTTGATCTGCGGGGCGTTCTTACGCAGCCTTGCGTCGAAATTCCGCTTGTAGGCGGCCTGTGCTTTCGCAATGTTCTGCCCAACTGTTGGGACAATCTTCTTTAGCCAGTCCTTCCAGGCGTCCCTGTGTAGACGGGGCGAGGGGAACTTATCCAACGTTGGCTGTGGCTCGATAGCCACCGAAGGTGGAACGCGTGATAGCACAAGCTCGAACGGCGAGATCTGCGTAGTACGATGAACCTGCGTGTTGTAGGCATATGTCACCGCATCGGTGTACTGATCCCATTCCGACGGATGCTCGGCAACAAACGTCCGCAATGCATTGAGCATAGTGCGGTTAAATCGCTCAACCTGCCCATTACTCTGGGGATGATAGGTAGTCGTGAACCAGTTTTGTATCCGCAAGATGCGGCAGACGTCCTGAAAGAACTTAGCCGTAAACTGCGGTCCATTATCCGATAGTAGGTCAATCGGCGGTCCGTAGACAAAAACCCAGTTAGTAACGAAAGCTTGGGCGACCGCACTGGCGGTAACCTTCTTTAAAGGCACAGTCCGCACCAGCTTCGAAAAGCGGTCGGTGATAACGAGCAAAAACCGGTTTCCCCGGCGGGTGCGAATGAACTCGCCGAGCAAGTCAATTGCCACGAACTCGAGTGGGGCCCTAGCAGGGAAGAGTACCAACTTCTTGGAATACTTCCGCAATTTGACGCGGTTCTTCGCACAGTCCGAATATCCACGGACAGTGGCGTACGCGTCGAAAGCCATCGCTGGCCAGTAAAAGTCCTTCCGTAAGGTGTAGTACAACTTCCTGCCACCAGGGTGGGCTGACAACTTCGCATAATGCGACAAATGCAGTACTCGTGACTGAAGAGTGTGCGGAACCACAATCTGTGGCCTGTTTCCGACAGTTCGGATTAGAAATCCTTGGTCGTTCTCGACGAAAGGCAACTGAGCTCCACCGTTTAAACGGCTGCGAATCTCCGTACAAAAACGGTCAGTGTGTTGCTCCCTGATGAGCTCTTCCGGAGTAATCGGTACAAAAGAGCCCGGTTCGGGTTGCGCGCCTGACACGGCTAACACAGCATCATAGATGTCCCATCCTTCCGATCCTTCATCGGCATCGTTCGAGCCATCTTCCGCGAGGAAGCACGGTATCTCCAGATCATCAACTGGCGCAGCTTCGGCCTCTGTCTCTAAGCGGGACAGTGCGTCAGCCTGAGTGTTCAGGAGTCCTTTCTTGTAGCGGATTTCAAAGTCGAATTCCGACAAGCGAAGTCTCCACCGCATCAAGCGGCCAGATGGCTCTGCAATAGAGAGTAGCCAGCGCAAGGCCGAATGATCGGTATGAACCACGAAGTGATTCCCCATAAGATAGGGCCGCAGTGTCTGTAATGCCCAGACGACTGCGAAGCACTCCTTCTCGGATACCGAGTAATTCCTCTCGTGAACGTTGAGGCTTCGTGACCAATAACCAATTGGCAATCGCTCGCCATCTTCGGTGGTCTGGAACAGTGCGCAACCAACCTGGTAGTCGCTAGCATCCGTATCGACGGCGTACGGTAAACCAGCCCTAGGCAGGGATAAAACAGGTGGCGATGTCACCGCGTCAACCAGAGACGAAAAAGCCGCAGCTTTGCGGTCGTCGAACGCTTCCAGTTGTACTGGCTGTCCCTTGCGGAGAAGCTCGTTCAGAGGTGAAGCAATATCCGCAAAGTTCGGGATGAAGCGGCGATAGACGTTGCACAAGCCGAGAAAAGATCGGAGTTCAGTCTGCGTCCTCGGATGCTTAGCCTCTTTAAGGGATTTCACACGTACTTCGTCTATCGACAGCCGTCCTGGACGGATGACATGGCCGAGATACCTGACGGTTTCGGTAAAGAACTCACACTTCTTGAGATTAAGCGTAATGCCTGCATCGCGTAGGACTCGCATCACATCCCGTACGTGGGCCAAGTGCTCATCCAGGTTGCTGGAGTAGACAATGATGTCATCCAGGTAAACCAGGCAAGTCTTCCACTTGAAGCGGGCTAGCAAGATATCCACAGCTCTCTGAAATGTGGCTGGCGCGTTCGTTAACCCAAAGGGCATCCGATTGAATCGGTACAATCCTTCATGGCAGACGAAGGCTGTCTTGTCACGATCTTCAGCCCTCACGGGAACTTGCCAATAACCCCAATTCGCGTCTAGGGTTGTGAACACCTTCGCGTCGCCCAACGAGTCGATGCATTCATCCATTCGTGGGATAGGATATACATCCTTGACCGTTGCCGCGTTGAGCTTGCGGTAGTCGATGCAAAATCGCCAAGACCCATCAGCTTTGGGCGCGAGCACCACCGGCGATGCCCATGGTGACTGAGCCGGCTCAATAACTCCAGCACGGAGCATCTTCTCAACTTGAGCTTTCTCCTCTTGCCGAGCTGTCGGTCCTGCCCTGTAAGGGTGCTGTGAGATGGGCCGAGTATTCGGTAGCAAATCAATCCGATGTTCGGTGATGCCAATCTTCCCAAGGGAGCCATCCCACATGGGCGTGAACTCTTCGAGCATATGCCGCAGTTTATCGCGGTGAGTCTCTGGGACGTGATCAAGGTCCAGAGACTCAAGCTCCTTTAAGGCATTCTTCTCATTCACACCTTGTGCTTCTCGTTCATCATCCGATAAAGTCGGCTTCGCGTTATCCGATTCCGACGGTTCAAACTTCCTATCCGAATTGGTCGGTTCGAGCTCTTTCCGTTCCGCCTCTCCCTCCTCAGCTTCGAGGATCCCGAGAACTTCGGCAGTAGAAACCTGAGTAGGCACTATAGCCGCAGGATGCGGAAGCAATGAACCAATAACTTGGCTTCGTACCAACCGTTGGTGATAACGGCTGAAGTTTGCAACCAACACCTGAAAAGGCTTCTCGGGCTCAACAAAAACAATCCCATTTGCCAGGGCAAGTTGATGCTTCTCCTGCAACGCAGGCAGCGGTTGTACCGTTTGTAGGCCACACTGTGGAGATGTCACAGTGACCCAGGACTGCGACTCAGGCGGGATGCAAATAGACCGAGCCACTCGGAGCTTTGTGGACTTCCGTTCATCGGCGGTGGGCTCCTGCGCAGCAGGTAATGGAACTTGCTTCTTCAAAGCCCTTCTAAGGGGACGCCGAACGATCGGTACGCTCGTGCCGTCTTCCATTTCGACGGTTCTTGCCCGCGGTCGAATTGATTCGACGAAGCGGTCGCAGAAGTCACATCCCAATATAACGGGCGCTGCTAACTGCTTGCAAACCAAGAAATCGAGCTTCACCACGTAGCGGCCGAGCCTGACGAGCAGGTCGATGACTCCCACTGTCGAAAGTGGCCTGTTGTTCGCATCCGCAATATCAACGAGCGGCGTAGCACGAATACGAGACCGCAGATGCGGCGGAATGAGCGATTGAACCAAAAAGTTTGGACCAGCGCCTGTATCCAGCACAGACAACTGCCGAACCATATATTGGTCGGATACACCAAGGTCGGCGTAAACTTTGTAGTTTCGTTTCGCCATGACCAGGACTCTATCCGGGAACCGGCTGTTCTTTGACCGTATCCACGGACGACGCAAGACACCAAGGTGCTCAGAGTCCACGTCTGTTGTGGCCATTTTCCTCGAAAGGATAGTGACCTGGGAGCGAGGCTTCTCAGCCCCAGGCGTACTTGACCCCGTCGCAGGGGACGCCTCTCCATTGCTGGAGGCTCCCGTGCTCAGTTTTTCTGAGCTTCGCCGCCAGTCTGCGGAGGTTGCGATTCCGCAGGAGCGGCTACGTTTCCACCATGAGGTGGCTCCGTTTCCTGTTTCTCAGGCTGAGTTTCCGCCTTCGCACGAAGGTACGATTTGTTGGGAACACGTTCCCGTTCAGCGGGCGTCAACAACTCATACTGAGGTATGATTTTCGCCATATCCCGGATGGGCATTAGACAATTCGGAGCGATGTGTCCATGCCTGTAACAGGTGTGGCAAATAAGGTGCCGGGGACCCGGAGGTTCCGGATTCGGCTGTCGGCGCTCCTGTCGTGGAGGATAGGGATCCCTCCAACCAGGACGTTGCGTACGATATCCGCCAGAATGCGGCACGTGCAATGCCGGGACTTGACGTCCGGCGTACAGAACGGCGTCTGCGTCAGCAGAAGACGGTTCCGTCGTCGACGGCAATTCCGATGTTGGCATAGAACCATCGTCCTGTAACAGGTGAACGTTGTCGTACCCATCCTGGGCTGGTCCTCGTGAATGAGGCAAAGAAGAGTCTCTGCCCTCCAAGTGAAGGAGTCGGGGCGTACGCGTCTTAGTGCCGACACGTGCTCGGAATGCATCTCCCTCAGCTTGGGCAAATTGTACGAGTTCCAGATAGGTAATCCGGCGTTTATCTTCCCGACGACGGGCAACGAGAGTCCGAATCGATCGGTCTAAGCCATCAACAAACATGGTGCATCGCTCGGCCGCAGAGTACACGTTACCACAGCGGTGAAAGGCCTTATTCAGGCGCGTGGAGTAAACAGTTTCCGACTCGTCGGCTTTCTGTTTCGTGTCTCGCAGCGCGAGTATAGCACCCTGTATCGCATTGCCTGTCGCGTAAGAGCGTAGGAGATATTGTACCGCTTCCGGCCAGCACGTAACTCCTCCTTCGGAGGCTCGAGACGACCCACGAACCGAATTGTATTGTCTTCGGCTAACCCCGTTAGAAAATAGGGCAGCGCGATGTAGGCCTGTGCCTCGCTCATCCGAAGTACTTCGGCTTCCGCTACGAAGCGGGCAAGAAAGTCCAAGACCAGAATTGGATCCTCCCCCGAGAACTTATGGGGCTTGAGTGTAAGCTCCATTTGGCGGAGATGATTTCGCACCTGGCCAGTTCCACGAGGAGTCCTCCGTGGCGTAGTGTCCTCTAGCCGATAAAATCGGTACGATAGTAGCTTCCGATACAGTAAGTTCGTCGGCTTCAGCTCCTTTAATCCAAGGTGTTTCCGTCCTTTCGTACGGCCTCGCGCAAACGCCATATGTGGCTTCAGTAGCCCGAGAATGGGAAGCGCGATGACGAGAGCGGTCGTTCTCGCTTGCCGACGAATCGGATGAAGAACCCCCCTTGGTGGGCTTCCTCTTCAGAAGAGGAAGAAGAAGATGAGTCAGACTCCACTTTGACCTTCTTCTTTCGAGCCGGGCGATCCCGGGAGCGGTGCGAATGCTGAGAATGCTCAGAAGCCGGAACTCCGGGCACAACTGCATCAGCAATGATGGTTTGCTCGACCGTCTCCAGACGGGCCGCCAAGCGGTTTAAGCGTTCAGCAGCCTGCTCGTGCAGGGCAGCCGGACACTTGTCGGTCTTCCATGATCTGGTTGACATCAGACCGTAGAACACGGACGTCGTCCGAAAAATCCCGAACATGGGCTTCATCAAGCCGTTGCCGGATCTTCGTTATCTCCTGACTCAGGCCAACCTGCGAACTCTGCAGGATTCGCACGTGGGCCTCAACTTCTCGGAGGGTAAACTCGTCGGACTTGGACGACATAGCTTCGGCCGCGGTAGCGGATTGTGCCGCAGGCGCGGATTCAGCGGGTCCACGAGTGGTGGTGGGGGGCTCCGTATCAGAACGGGCACCCCGGGAAGCCGGATTCCGGTCGTCATGGCCTGAGACATCCAGGATATCCTTCGGCAACGGAGGCAAACTCTGCGAAAATCCGGATGCTCCGGGCCACAGAAGCAGCCTTAGAGGGGCCCACCCTTGCCACGGGACGACATCGTTATCCGACACAGTCGGCCAATTCACAACCAGAGCGACTTCCGAAAACGGACAATAAAGGAAACCGTTGAAACGGGCACTCCCAACGATTGGGCTCCAAACAACAGAGCCGAACTCCAACGAATGTTGGCAAACAAAGCCGATTCTAGGTCGGGAGACCAGTTTGTGGTGCAAAGCCCTCGACGGGAAACAACAAGCCGCGTCGCGGACGAGCACCTCAGGGTGTTCAGGCCCTGCTCCCTGTGAAGGGCAGTCGAGGCGGCAGAACCCTCCGATAGGGCCAACACGAGGCCGGGTGTAAGTCCGGGTGGCCCCCGATCTGGGCGTGCAGTCGGAGGTGAAGGGGTGAAGAATCAGCTTTAGAAACCGACACTGTCGGACGAACCAATACGTATGGCAGTATCCAACCCAACGGAATGGGCAACGAGGGATCAACAAATGAGCCGCGCAGCGGAGCACTGACTCACGAGAGTGGGGCGGCAAGCCCAATACCAAAAGGGACAACCTGTATAACAGGGCGAAGCAGCAAGAGCCGTATGACGGAAGATGCACCAATGGTGACGGAAAAACAATAAAGAAATAGCCGTAACGACGGTCCAGAACTCCTCGATGGTAGAGGCGGTTGACAAGTCCGGATATGCGGCGACTTTCCCAAGAAGTGGGCTAGAGTCGGGCGCAAGCTGCGACAAGTCAGAGCCAAAGTCCTCCTTGAGGTTTACTTCCGTACAGTGGCGGCAAGTGCCGCCACTTATATACGGCACTTGAAAATATCAAGTAAATATCTAAGTAACGGGCACTGCCGGCCATGACACTACACGTGGACTACCCGTGAGGGATTGCCACGGCGCACCCGACATCGGGCCATTGCAGACACACGTGTCTACAATTACTACCCTTCCTAGGCGCACCCCATAATGGGCATAATAAACTAATAACTAGTCATATCTAGCGGTGGCGAGACCGGAAACGGATCAAACTCTTATGAAGAGCAGTAACGCGCATCCCCTGTAAAGGGCCATTGCACTACATTGCGCAGGATTTGTTGGACGCGACGGACTGTGATAGAAAATCCAAGACGCTGCTTCAAGTCGTGGGCGCTGTAGTTTCCAGTTGCTGCCAGTCGCAGCAACAGCGTTTCGCTGCGGGGGGCGAGCTTTTGGGCGTTACGCGGCGTTTTGGTGACCTTTTCCGCATTATGACGCACCAGGAAGCGTGATATTGTTGATGCGGCGCGGCTTAGCTGCTTCGCAATAGTACGAATCGGCACGAGCTCATGCTGAAGGGCTAGTATTTGGCCTTTCTCAAAGTCAGAGAGGTACCCTTTCTTTGGCATGTTTTACCAATGTCGAAGAACAAATGTGTCAGTTAGATGATTGCAGAGTGTAGTGGTGACTATATGAGATGATTCAAAGTACGTACGTTCTGCTTGTTTTCGCGGGAGATGCAGTACTGGTGTTTGTACTCGTTGGAGTTTCGTGGTCGTTTTTGGCGGGTAGAGAAGTGTTGCTCCGCCGCCAATGTCATGGAAAGCGGAATGCAAAGAGTCTTTTGAGTTTCTGTTTAAAGGCATTGATGCGTTTAATATGTGTAAGGACTAAGGCTACAACCGCTTTCTGGGGTGCGTTATTTGGTTTACAAGCATCGTTGCGTTTCAAATTTCGTTGACTGTAATGACGTAGCTCTATCGCGCTGGGTGGAGCGTAGCGTGTCGCAATCACTAACATTCCATTTTTCTTGTTATGCAGCAGCTGGGCAGTGTGGTTTATTCGAACTGGGAGTTGCTCTTTGAAGAAAAACATGGCTTCTCGCATGCTTTGTCCCAGCGTCGCTGCGAAGAACCTCATGGTGGAGGAGGACTTTAAGGTACTCGAGAAGTGGCAGTCGCGAATCGAATCTGCCACGTTTACCGATCGCGTCAATCGCATAAAGCAAATCTTAGATCGGTGTGAACAAAATGTGAACAAGTGCTTCGGCTTTCTAAGCAAAAAAGTTGCATCGGTGTCCAGAGAGCTTGAACAACAGTCCATGAACGCTGCTTTCGTTCCCCATTGTAATGTGCCTCCGAACCCACCACGACTCATATTGGATTATCGCCCTACTTCAACATGCGAAGGCAAGCTGAAGGCCGCTGTATTGTAGGGAAGGTAATTGCAGGATAGTTGGAGTGGTCGCCGTCGGGATGGGCGGTGTTGGTAGGACATGTGCACTGCGAGGCCTGGCGGAAATTCAAGATATCAAGCGAAAGTTTACTGGAGGTGTGCTGTACATTCAACTAGGAAACCATGCTACTTTACCACAAGTCATAACAGGAATTGCTACATTGGTGCAAATTACTGGCAATGCATCTCTGGCCGAAAGGTTGAAGGGCTCGAAAGAGTTACAGGAAGCTGTAGATGCTGCGTCGACTTGGTTCAAAAACCAAACATGCCTCTTACTCATCGATGACATATGGCTGGTTATCGGCATTTCTACGACGGTGCCGAGAGTTCTGGCAACAGTATTGAGCGGAAACAGCCGCCTGGTGTATGCAACAAGATCTCAGAAGCTTACGGATGGATGCGACGAAGAGGTTGAGTTTACAGCGCTGGAAACGTACAGCGACAAAGCGCGAGAAATGTTGATGGAACAAGCGAAGTTCGATTGGAAAGTGTCCTTGGCCCAAAGGAATGAAGAAGCAGTAAGAGGTTTGCTGCGTATCTGCAACGGGCTTCCGGTGGCACTAGGAGTTGTGGGCGAGACGGTGCGAAGGGAGAGCAGGCAATGGAAGGATGACGTTGCACGCTCTTGGGAGCATGTGTGCCATCGGATTCTTTCAAAGGAAGAAAGTATAGCGGATGGTGATGCAGAAGCCTACGGTTCGGTCAGGATGGTTGTAGATTCGTCGTTGGACGTTTTGCAGTCTGATCGCGATGACATTTCTTTCGACGAGATGTTTCGCCAACGGAACAACAGTCGGAGTTACACAATACAACTTTGCAAGCGGTTTCTCTGAAACACAACGACAGGAGTGCGACGAAATTGGGACGCGGCTGGATAATTATTTGTTGCAGAACTGTGTTGAGTTATCATCGAATTTGAAGATGGTGGGGATCGGACAACCGCATGGGGCGATATGGATATGGAATACGGAAACGGGGCATACAACGCAGAGTAGTAGCTGTCATGATGGTCAGGTAATGTGCGTTGCTGTCAGTGACAACGGCAGTTTGATAGCGTCGGGTTCCCGGGACAAAACTGTTCGTGTATGGGAAGCCAGCAGCGGATCATCTGTGGGACACGCACTTGTTGGTCACACGGGTATCATTGACTGCGTTGCGTGGAGCACCGACGGGAGGCGTGTTGCGTCTGGCTCGAGAGACGGCACGATTCGTGTGTGGAATGTGGAGAGCAGAGAAGTTGTGGGGCAGGCGCTGGGTGGACACACTGACTTTGTGGAATGTGTGGCGTGGAGTGTGGACGGAAAGCCAATTGTATCCGGTTCGATTGAAGCGTGCGCGTGTGGGATGTGGAAGGCGGACAGCAAGTGGGAGCGGCGCTGGTTGGGCACGGCGACCGGGTGCTTTGCGCTTCATGGAGCGCGGACGGCACACGTGTTGTGTCCGGCTCGAAGGACGACTCCGTGCGCGTTTGGGACGTGAGCAACGGACAGATTCTTGGACAGCCGCTCGTTGGTACGAATGGTGTGTATTGTGTGAGGTGGAACCGAAACGGGAGACAAATTGTGTCCGGATCATCGGACTGGAGCGCGCGAGTGTGGGCTCCGGGTGACAGCGGAGAGAGCGTTGCACAGGCGCAGTGCGGACACACAGCTCCGGTGATTTGCGTTACGCCGAACCGAAACGAGACGCGTGCGTTGAGCGGTTCGGAAGACTGCATGGTTCGCATGTGGGATGTGCGAAGCGGAGCGGCGGTGGGAGAAGCGTTTGTTGGGCACACCGCTGGGGTGCTTTGTGTTGCGTGGAGCCCGGACGAGCGGCGGTTCGTGTCGGGCGGCCAGGACAAGAGCGTGCACGTGTGAGACGCTGACAGTAGCGCGGCCGGGGGGTACCCTTGGTAGATACAGTAGTACTTTTACGTATCATAACAAGGTAGCGTTTTAGCTTCGTAGAACGATCCACAAGGTTCATTTCTCTCAAGCTCCGTTCTTTTCGAGGAGATTGTGGTTGTTGGAGCCTCTCAGAAGCTGCGTGCTCTCACGACCGTGCATTGCGACGAAGTAAGGTCGTCTACCGTTCACCATGGTGCATTTCGCAACCTTTGCTTGTCCATTACTTCCGCTACGACGCCAATACCCGTACGCTTAACCGTGCGCGCAATAAGCAGAAAAGTGGCTGATATTCGGCACTATCCAGAAGGAACACACAAGGTGGGAGCGAGAAAGATCCGTGCCGACGAAAAGCGAAAAGCCCACCGCGAGGCTATCAGGCAACGCGATATTCCAAAAGGCTATCTTAGTCGCCCTGGAGCAGGAATCTATCCATATGGTTCAGTTGAACGTGGGGATGCCCAGCGTGAAGCGAGAGCGAACTATATTGGTGGCAAGCCAGGAACGACTGAAGCCCTTTTCCGATACACTAGCTTTCTTTCTGGTGGGGAGTGTGACATGATAATTGATAGATTGCGGGCTCAGTGGCTTGAAAGAGCTGAATATGAGGTTCTCGGCAAAGCGGTGAGACTCAACCAGGACGTTAGGTTTTTGTACAACAAGCCTATCGAGGAGATACGGCTTTGTGATGAAGTGTACTATGCAGACGACCCGATGCCTCGCATTTCAGATCAAGAGTACGATGAACGTCTCCTTCACCTTCTTGAGCTCGAGAGATGCTTTCCGGAAATCACTCGCGATGATTCTCCGAGTCAAACAGTTGGACATGGAGCAGCCGCCCGCGCAACAAAGCTTGCTCTCGAAAACGAAGTTGCCGAAAGGGGTTACGTTGATGCTCAAGACTCATTCTTTGCTACGGTCCCAGTCACTGCGAAGCGCTTTGCACAATGCAGGCATAGCGCTTTAATGCTTTCCTTGGACAAGGCATACACCCATGCAGACTTAACCGCTTTCGTCAACCGAGCGTTAGAGGCCCATTCAGAGATTTCCGCCGAGCTGGAGATTGACGGCGTCGCATTATCACTCGAATATCAAGACAGGGAGCTTTGTCGAGCGTTGACGAAGGGGACCGGGAGGGTTGGGGAGGACATAATTGAGAACGTTAGAGCATCTCTTGTAGGAAGAGGAGTTGTAAATAACATTCATGACACCACCGCTCCGGACTTTCTGATTGTTCGCGGCGAAGTGTACATTACAAGAGAAGACTTCGATGAAGTGAATGATTCTCCTGAAAGACAATACAGCAATCCACGAAATGCGGCTGCTGGTGCCCTGAAGCACAAGAATCCTCGTGAAGGGAAGGAAAGACGGCTTCGATTCATTGTATATGAGTGCTTAACAAGAAGCCGTAAAGAAGAGAAAGCAGAAGGAGATGGTCGAGTCACTGCAGTCGTACACGATACTCTTAACACTTTTGGTAATCATGCCGAGACGTTGTCCAAGCTATCTGGATGGGGCTTTGGTAACATGCCGAGATGCAAAACTTGTGCTGATATAAGTGAAGCGGAAGCGTTTGCGATTCAAATTGAAGAAGAAAGACATCAACTACCCATGGAGGTCGATGGTATTGTTTTCAAGTTTAACGATTCACGAGCGCGTGAAATGGCTGGTCATACAGCTCGCGCCCCAAGAGGTGCGATCGCATATAAGTTCGCTGCTCAATCCAGGGTCACAAGGCTCAATGACGTGGTAATGCAGGTTTCACGAGGTGGCCTTATCACCCCAGTGGCCATTCTTGAACCTGTAAGGATTGGAGGTGCCTTGATGTCGAGAGCAACTCTTCACAATTTCGATGAAGTTAAGCGGCTGGGGATAGCAATTGGGGACATGGTTCGAATAGAAAGAGGTGGTGACGTTATCCCTAAAGTGATTCAAGTTGAGACGCGCCTTGATGATCCAGGCAGAACGGAAGTAACTGCCCCTTCTCATTGTCCGTCTTGTGGGGCAGATCTTAAGCATGCTCGAGCCCCAAGAACTGGGGCTACTCTCATTGGATGCACTAATGATGAAAGTTGTACATCAAAAACCCTTGGGAAGTTGATTTATTTCTGTAGCCGAGAGGCGATGGACATTAGAGGTCTCGGCAAGAAGACAGCCGAGAAGCTTGTAGAGTCTGGAATTGTTGTCCTTTTGGCGGACTTGTTCAGAGTGACGCTTGATGATTTTCTCAATCTAGACGGTTTTGCGTTTAAGAGCGCTTCGCAGTTGTATGAGAATATCCAGGAGGCAGCATCGTCTAGAAGCTTTGAAAGACTTGTACTCGGATTAGGACTCCCTGGTGTAGGCCGCACTGGTGCGAAGGCCCTTGCTTGGAAGATAGAATCGCTGTCAAATCTAATTGAAACAGCTGAGAGCGAAGACGCAATGGAAACATTTATGACGATCCCTAACTTTGCCGAAAGAACAGCCGAAGGTATTCTTCAACATCTAAAAGAAAGCAAACGCTCGATGAACTAAAAGCCATGGAGGTGCTAGTAACGCCGCGCCAGATTGTCGATGACGATCCCGACGAACCCGTAGGAGGTACCAGAAATGCTACCATCGCAGACCGCAATTTCGTTTTCACTGAGAAGTTCGTTTCTATCAACCGCCCAGAGGCGATGAAATGGATCCGAAGGTCTGGAGGATTCATCAAGAGCTCGGTAACACACAAGTCGGACTACGTCATTTACGGTTTGGAGCCAGGTCAGAAACTTTTCAAGGCACAGAGAAGGAACATTCAAATAATTCCAGAATTTGAGTTCTTCTCTGTGTTTCAGGTGAGTCCTGACGAACAGGACCATCTTTCACTAGAACCAAATGACAGGAACGGTACGAAAACAAGGAGGGAATAAAGTGTACTTCAAGTTATCATTTTCGTTCTACAGAACACAGTTACAAATAGGGCAGAACTAAAAGGTTACCCCTGAGATGCAAAGCACATCATTCTCAGTAGTTAAACCTCGATACGATATCATAGCCTCCTCAGGAGTTTTCTTGAGTGGCTCAGAAAACAATCCGCGATTTCCTGACTTTCATGCAATGGGGGATCGTGGGGTGCGATGTATTTGGGGAACTTAACACGCGCTTCTTTGTATGCTACCTGAAACCTGGCTATAACGTTGACCTTGGTTCCATCCGCAGTAGACAACACACTCTTCACTTGCACATTCGAAATGCCCAACGATGTGTGACCTATCAAAGCGCATATGGACTGATGCATTATGCTCCCATAGAGCACCGCAGGGTCAGATATAGTGATAGAATCCGCTGAGACCACTCGAAGCTTGTCATCTGCAACTTCGAAAGCCCTGGCAACGCATGCTAATGCCATGCGGTGCATCGAACTTAAAATTTGTCCTCCATCAGCATGGGTTTCATGACTTCCTTCAACGTTAGCAGCCAAAACATGCTTTGTAGAACGATTCTTAGACTGCTGCGATACAACAACGTTTTGCTGCTCTCGTCTGTTACATGGATTGGAGACATCTTTAACTCCCCTCTCCAAACACTTCGAAGTCGACCCAACAAGTTTCTGAAGTTTCTTAGTGGATATATTTAAAGGCTCCTGCTTCTCCCTTGAAAACAGCACAACGACTATCGGGCCGAAAGACCTAACTCGCTTTCGTCCGCCAGTTGGTTCAGTTTCCCGTACATCGATTAGTACGTACATACTTCTCTCTTCTACGAATGACAGCTTCCCAGTTACCCTCAACATCACGTTCTTCTCCACGAGTTTCGAAGCGGATATGCCAGTAATTCCAGCAACAACGCATTCGCATCCCGAGTGATGACGAGCTACGTCACCCGCAAATAAGCAGACTGCGTCTAACAGACCTTCAAATCCGAAAGAGTCAAAATCGACTAGCACTCCCTCGATGATATCTAAATCCAGGTGATGCACGGGTGCAGATTCATACGACTCTTGCGAGTGTGTGAATAACAAGCTTTGACCGATGGAATTAGTGCTGGTATCTGGTCGTTCGCTATCATCAGAGAAACGATGCGACTGAGCATTCGCTTCGAATTCAGATCGTTCTTGCTCCTCTACTGAATCCTGTTTCAAAGCGCTGAAGCTTTCGCTGTCAATCTTCGGTCGTGCTTCGGCAAGATGCTGCACCTGCGAATCGAGAGTAGTAGTATACAAGTTTGCTTCAAGTTGGGCTCGAACTTGCTCATCCTCGCGTGGGGCAGTAAGAAGAGAAGACCTTGCCTCGTCACTGTATCGTAGGAAAGAATCTGAAGGAGCAAAGTCGTTCATTCGTGGTCCGGCGCAGAGAACCTGTTCGGCAAAGGTGTCGCGCTTCGAAATCCACTTCATACTGTTGATCACTGCCTTTCTTTTGTTACTACTCCATCCCATGTCAGCCTCGCTGCATGAATGAATTGGGCGCTCACACCCTTGGGCTCTCGTACTAATCACAGTTTCCGGTGATGGCCTCGTCGCACTCGCTAGTTCTTGTGTCTCCTTGTCCATAGGAATTGTGGTTGCGGAAGTATCCTGAACACTTAATGAAGATCCATAAAACTCTTCCATTTGGGGCAGGGAGTGATCATCAATTTGGTCGCTGCTACATTCTCTGGGTACTCGTACGAACTCTTCATTGGAAACCTCCTCTCGAGATTCCTGTATACTATGAGGTATGGCACTCTCTGCAGTTGTAGCTCTATGTTGACGCATAGTGTTCATCTCATTCCGATCATCCACGTCATCGAAACTTAGCATGAATCTGCCAGTAATATCTGCTAAATTATCGGACACCAAGATCTCCACACATTCCGCCCCTGTTCCTCTTTGCAGCTCAGCGACAAGTGCTTCGCTTCTCGATGGGAATCGAAATTCGTTCCCAACATTTGTTGTCGATACTGTGTTACCATCTTCATCAAGAAAGCGAAGCAGAAGGGGCACGCGATTCCTTTCGTGCAGGGGTTTAGATTTAATCCATCTTCGCCTTTTGGTATGAATGTCATTTATATCCTCTCCACGATATCTTTCTCCTAGAACATCTTTGGCAATGCTCCTGAGAACATCTAAACGTTCAGCTTTCGATCGCGTCGAACAATGTCTCGCTGTTACGACGACGACGCGGACGTCCTCAACTCGTTGTACGTTATCAACAATCACTTGAACTGTACCAGACGATTCTCTGTCTATTTTCCCCCATACAACCACATGGCATCTTCTTGAACTACATGTTGTGAATCTGATTTATCGCTCTCCGCCTCTGGGTTGCTCAAGTCCTCCGTACTCAAAGAGCGCTGTATCGTTTGTTCGACCAATTCGTATTGGCCCGGAAACACAACACCAGCCACACGACTTGTCGAATCTTCAATCATCCATCTAGCTATTTTCCTTCCCTTTGCAGTTGTCACCTTCTTTAATTCAGTCGCACAAGACAAGATCATAACCTGGGCGCCATTTGGAAGAGTAGGAGCGGTTGACTCCGGCCTCTCCGATCCGCTTAACTCATAACTAGTGTCGGCCACTTCTCCGACAACGAAATCGACTCGTGTGCATCCAAGAAACTTCGCAACTTCCTTTAGGTCCTCAAGGGGGTGACCTGAGGCGTAGAATCCTATGGATGCCTTCTCCCCAGAAAGACGTTCAAGATCAGTAAAATCTGGGCGTTCCTCGCTAACACGGGCCAACTCAATTGTTGCCTCTTCCCATGCCGTTCTTTCCAGCTCGGTTAGCTTTTCTATATCCTCCCGTACTGTGTCCTTGCTCTCCCACCTTTTCTTCTTGTCACGTAGTTTGCGCCGCAAGAGAGCGCTCACGGGATCAGTTTGCCAATTTGCCAACTGCCGGTTGTCCTCACTGTGCACTCAGCACAAAACCGTGCGAACAAAAGAGGAACACTTTTCGGCGTTGTCGGCGGCGTTGTTGGTGGCGTTGTCGGCGGTGTTGTCTCGGCGGCGTTGTCGACAGGCGGTTGTGTTGGGGTGGGGGGTTTGTAGGAGGTGCAGCGGCTGCAGCCCTCCGTTCCCGAAGGGAAAGCTGTCTGCGAGCCTACACTACACGCATCATGCGTCATGATGACGTGTATGCGTATGCTCCTGTGGCTTTCTATAGCTGTAAGCAAAGCTTTTAGCCGACTGGTAGCGATGGAATTAAACGCGACTTTCGTGCAAACTCTTCCTGTTTTGAATACAGTCCCTGCTTTTTCTTGCTTTAAAAGGCATTGAACGGCACCGTGGCCGCCTATTGAAACGCGCGCTCCCGTTCATTTGGGCGCCGAGTTATCCCTGCCCACAATCTCCGTCATGGCCGACTTCGCGAATGTTGATCCCACGCAACAGAAGCGGGACGACTGGTCATGGGACTTTTGCATTACGAACGATTTACAGGAGCTTCAAGCCTTTGTTGTATCTTTCAAGTACAAGAAAGTTCTACTCAAACAGGAAGAAGGCCGCTTTGTGCTTCCTGGTTGTCTCTATGCTCGTGCCGATTTTCCATCGGCCTTTAAACCTGTATGCATCATACCGGATATAGAAGAGATGATCGACTGCGAATCATCGCTCATTTTCCTTCGCCAACTGTGGAGGAGAATGAGAACTGTGCTTGTCGACCGGCATCATAGAGATTACGAGAAAGTTGTAGTGCTGCTGGAATTCACGGACCGCCTACATTCAAATAATATCGTGTTGCCCTCCTCTGAAAGTAATCAACTGTTTTGCTGGATACCGGTAGAAGAGGCGAAGGTTTTTCATATGATAGATGAAGCGCAGAAAGCAATTGGAAACGAGATAGAACGCATTGCAGCAGGCATTGAACCACAAAATCGCGTGTCATGGCAACGTCGGGGATGGTTTGGCATGGCTACAGCTTGGATGAAGCATCAACTTTCAATAGTTTGCAATGCTTCACTCACTGGTAATATCATTCAACTCCGATCCTCACATCTTGGCGTTATTTTGACAGCAAACACCACGAAAGGGCCCTTTTTCCTCAAGTGTACTTGTGCTGAAAGCAACGACGCTTCATTTACAGAAACTCTTGCTCGTTTATCACCGTCTTCTGTGACTTCCCCTACAGCTGTGGACACTGAAAGACAACTGCTACTCACAGCTAACTACGGTGATGTGTTAGACCCGTGGGACCTGTCCGAAAAGGACACACGTCTTCTCACTTCCAACTACGCACATCTTCAAATGGATACAATGAACAGTGTAAGAGAACTCATTATAGCTGGGTTGCCAGATATGAGGATTCCAAGACTTTTGGAGCATTTGGAGAGACTTGAAAGCTGCACGTTTTTTTGTGCACTGGGCCAGTTCGACGAAAAGGCCGCGAGGGAAGTAGAGTTCTTCAGAAACAGCAGACCAGAGATTGAGACGGAATTAGCAGAACTGGAGACTCCACCAAAACTCGGAGCAACAGTAACGCACAACGACTTGTTCAGTTCTAACATTTACTGGAATGATGATGCAGAGAAGTATATGTTTTTTGATTTCGTGGATAGCTACATTAGCCATCCTTTTGCATGTGATCTGGAAAGCATGAACGAGAAGCAGTACTTGAAAGAATGGAGTGCAAGAACGGGCGCGACAACGCAAGAGCTCGAAAAATTGATTTCTCCGGGCTACAAGAGTCATCTATTAGCAGTACTTGTGCTACGGTTGGAGGAAGCGCAGCGTGTGGAATTTCCAGGGTCAGAGCAAAGCCTTGAGGAAGCATGTAGCGCGCTACTCTTGTTCAACAGTACCATGCCAGGTTGGAAAGCTCCCGACTAGTTTTCGAATATCATCGATGTCTTCTTCGCGAAGAACCCTTTGTGATCTATTGTCTTGATATGGTGATCAAACCTGATATGATGCACAAGCTTCATTTTACCACCTCTTGTCATGGGTTCTGGCATGGCGAAGTAAACTTTGCATATGTTGCATTCGTAATCTACCTCTTTGGAGGCTTTCGAAGACTGGCCGGAAGAAGAAGCGGAATATCTCTTCCCACTTCTGGAGTCACCGCTTTCCATATGTGTGTGAAGCCGAGAGCGAGGGTATGGGCAAGAAAGGGAAAGAGGTTTGAATGGGGATATAGAAAGAACCTGCTTCAATGAGACCGGCAATGGGTGGAAGGAGTGCCAAGGTGCGGCGGTTGTCTCTGAGTCCTGAACGGATATAAGAGATCATCCACTACACTCTAATGAACGAGTGGCACCTCGGCACAATATATCGGGCCTCGCTTCGCTCGGGCCCGGTATAATGGCCTCGGTCCGCATTTCCTTGGCTTGCCCCGGTTGATAACTTCTAAGGCGCAGTCTAAACAAGCGTGAACGTGAACGCGTGAACGCGTGATTGTTTACAGATATAAAAAAAGGCGCTGTAAATTAAACTGACCGACGCTTGTTGCGGTCCCACGCGTGGTCCTTTCTTGCGTCGGTATTATACCCCTACTTTGCATCCAACCATCATGATCGTGGTTGGGTGCAAAGTACAGGTGCATTGAATTTGGGCTCCCGTGCGAAAAAAGTTAACAAGTATGGACCATTTTTGATCTGGATTTGACTTTTTCGCCCTTGATGGTCAATGCTATCCGCTACAATTCATTGATGGTTCTTGTGTTGGACTTGAAGAGCACAAGAAGATTGTCAAGCCCTCATCGCGAGTGCGGGCGCCCGCACTGAAATCATGACAACAAGTCGTCCATCTCCTTGAGTTTTAAAAGTCAAACTCTGGAATCCGACACCGGCGACACACGCTCAGTGGCGAACGAAAGTGTCAGTATTTCCAATCATGGTCTTGCTCACAAGTTCATCTCATCAGCGCTCTTCTACTTCACTCTATTTTCACGTTTCGATATTCGGTACCGTCCGTGTGTTTTCTGCGTATGTGTGTGTGTAATAGAGTGCGCAAGAGCATGGCTCCTGATTTTTACCGGTCACCACAGACGCAAAGCCGTGTGTCCATGTTTTTGGCTGAGAAGTACGCAAATGATTTGCTCAGGAATTGGGACAAGTTTTACAAGCGCAATTCCACCAATTTCTTCAAAGATCGTTATCGGACTGTCACAGAGTCTACAGACGGCTTTTCGTGCCTCGCAAAACCGTTGGAAGAAGTCAGAATCGTTTTACAAGTTGGTTGTGGCGTAGCAAACTGCGCGTTCCCGCTTTTGTCCGCCTACAAATCTTTGTTTGTATATGCGTTTTATTTCGCCCCCACAGCAATAAGACTGCTTAAGGAAAAGGAGCAGTACGATGAGAATCGTATGAAAGCTTTTGTGTGGTATTTCTGTACACATCCGTTCAGCTCAATAGACCCACAACAGCCTGGCCTTTCGTATGGAATTGCAGACTTTTGCTTGCTTGTTTTTGTCTTGAGCGCAGTTCTTCTCGTAAAAAAGGCATTCGGCATACAAAACTTGTACACGGTACTCAAGCCTGGAAGAAGGCTTTTGTTCCGTGACTAGGCAACTGGTGATCTAGCGCAAAACCGCTTTGCCTAACGGAGTAGAATTGACGACAATTACTTTTTCCGACAGGACAAGACTCTTTCTTTCTTATTTGACGAAGAGACGCTGCGTTCTTGTATGCGAGGAGCTGGTTTTCAAGAGATCTACGTGCGGAGAGTTTCGAGAATGATAGAAAATCGAAAGGAAAACCTTCAGATGAATAGGGTCTTCTTGCAAGCAGAATTTGTAAAACCTAAGGTTTGAGTGATACTTGACCATGCGCACGCAAGACCTCTAGAGGTGGTGCACGAGTGAATGGCAAACGAGTACGAACTACTCTTGAACCAGTATCAAAGGTTCGGCTTTCACAAGATTTTTCCCGAAAAGGGGTTTGGAAGCTTCGTCGACGCAGGACTACCAAAGGTCTCATCATCCTGAAGCCGGGTCTTGTTACTGAGCAAGGTGGACAGTGGAATCAAACGATCCAATAGGCCAGGGACAGTAGTGTTAGGTGCTGACATAGTATAAGGGTATCAATATTAGTAATGGAACACGTGAGCCGTTCCATGGCGGCATTGGTTTTTAAGTGCCGTATCGTGAGAGGGAAGCAAGACACTTTCCGATTGTAGTAGATATCGAATGAATATACATGGTTTTGCCGAAGGTTTAATGTTTTTGTTTTGGGTCTTTGTACTGACTACAACTTCGCTAATCTGCTTAATCTCCACAGGGCCACCTAGCTTGGGCTTGATGCATGCGGCCAGTGTTCAGTGTAGACAACCTCTATAACCAACATGCTAGATACCCCGAAAAAGGCCACCTCAGCATCAAAACGTCATATGCACAAGAAATGTGCAGCTCGAGGATTCATACGACTGGTCGCAGGAAAGCGAGAAGCGTAGAGTGGCCTGAAAATCACACAACGCGGCTCTCGAAGTGCCTAGCTTACTCGACCGTATGACAGACAAGTTACGTAGAGAGAATCGTTCCAATCTTCCCGTATTTTGTGTAGAGGCTCGTGTGAGATACGGGTGCACCGCTGTTCTTCACCGAAACTTGCTCCTCTTGACATAACAAACGCATATTGCTCTTGGGTGCAGGCAACAGCGGTAATCATATAGTTCTCGTCCCATCGAGCATGGATAGAGTGCGA
This sequence comes from Gracilaria gracilis, assembly GCA_030374805.1. NCBI lineage: Eukaryota > Rhodophyta > Florideophyceae > Gracilariales > Gracilariaceae > Gracilaria > Gracilaria gracilis. Next base: position 79,275 of record JARGSG010000133.1, on the reverse strand, counting down.
GGGGTATTGAAAGTCAAGTTCAACACATTGATCCTTGTATGGTGCGCCTCTCGACATGACGACACACCACTGCATTTGCAAGCGACCCTGCGTTGCAATAGAGGTAATATGAAAGTCGGCATTCCATTTGTCTGCGATTTACTTGGAAGGGAACGTCGCCGACACAATATAAGATTGCTGTTTGTACTTACGTCCTCGTTGCATTGTAGAGCACACAACTCCCCAACAACCTTCATTGCCAGCCACAGAGGTAAGGAAGTACGACTGTTCCCACTTTTGACGAACCCACTCTCGCGGAAAGTCCGGTTTATTGCGGTAATGCAATGCTTGTTCCATATAGCCAGAATTGCGCGAGTGAAGCACTGCAGTCCACATATCTCCAGCAAAGTTGGGACTCGTTATCCGCCTGAGCATTCCCCACTTTCTCTCAGCTTCCTTGACTAAATTGGAGTAGGAGGTATGCGGGGTGTAGCATTGAGTCTGCAGTGAAAGGTTCGTTCGCGCGCTTGTGGATACAATAACCCACTGATGAGTCTTGATTCGCTTCGGGAGCACAACTTTGTGCTTCTTGACCAAAAGTGCGCCAACGTCATTAAGATCGCGCTGCTTTCTCTTCGAACCAAAAATAGGTTGATAGATTTCAGGTGAACCAAGCTGTTCCTTCTCCTGAGCTATCAAAAGCTTTTTGACTTCCTTGAGTCCCCGATTACTGTCACATAGCAATATTAGATAGTCATAATCAGGGGACTCCTCGAATTTCATCTGGTGCACGTAGGCCAAGAAGAATTGGAGCATTTCTGGGGCAGCGGCACATAGCCTCCACGGTCATGTCTCACAAACCTGCGTGTTCTTGTCCTCGCCTGAGTAACCCTGCCACAGTAGTGAACCATTGAACAAGTATAACAACATATAACCCAGACTCTCCAAATCATCACGTCTCGACAACCAGCGACCGAGATGATCATTAACAGAGGCGTAGCGCACGGTGCCCGAAAAGTGATCCACTCGCTGGCCATATGCAATGTGGCCTCCTGGTTTAGACAGGTCTCTCCAGAGTGAGGCTAGACCCAAGTCGGCCATGAAAAGGACACGACTGGGGTCGATCGCTGTCTTTTGAACCAAAGTTTGATGGAAGACGGAAACTGCAAGCCCCCATTCTTACTGTTGCTTTAGACGAGAGAAGATCAGCTACGAAACACGTCGTATTGCTACAAGTTGAGACAGCTGCTATTGCTCCACAACGCAGTACTTGATTTACCACACACACATCAAAGCGGCTCTGGTACGCCCCTCAAGCCAGGGCGTTGCAAGTTGCGGCTGCGAATAATATTCACCATTTCGTTCCGCTTCCTTGTCGAGCGTATACTCTCCGGTTGCGGACCTTCTTCCTGAGAAGCCTTTGCCATATCAATTAAACCCTCCTTGGAAGCGGTGTACCATTCCCGTACGTCCTTTTCCAACGCTTGACGTTCAGCAGGGGCAAACCAACGCCCCTTCTTGTCGCCCTCGTCGATGCAAAAATTCTGCAACTTCATGCATAACACAATTATGCTTGCGTTGAGGCTAACAGAATAGTTAAGTCGGCTTTGAAGAATCCTCCACCTCGTTACCAACCGACCGAATGCCTGCTCCACGTGCACGCGCAAAGAGGATAAAAAGTAGTTAAACGCTTTCTCATACCCAAAACACACCTGTGATGCAGGAATTGGGGTTATCAAATTGTCAGTACAAACATAGGCCTCGTCGCCCACTAACCAGAATTCGGTCGGCAAGTCTTGCCCACCCAAAAATTGTGACAGCTTAGAGGCAGCATATGCCAACGAATCATGCGTAGACCCCACACATTTTGCGGAAGCAAACAAGAAACGACCTGCATAATCCACAACGGCTTGAACAGGAATAGCGTAGTAGCCTTTCCTGCACCAATACTTAGCGGCGTTTCTTCGTGGGGGCTTTATTTTTATTGTTATGCCATCAATAGCCCCAATACAACCAGTAAGTGGACTAACAAACGATCTGGATGTTTTAAAGCCCTTCGAAAGCTCTGCCAAATCTTCGTGTTTGTCAGATATACCTGGGAGCTTCAAGACGTGGGATAACGCAACGCAAGTCTGCAAAAACACGTAGTAGACCGTAGAACGTTGGGTCCGAAATAGTTGATGGATTGTATCCATTGATCCGCCAGCAAGGCGACTCAATGTGATACCGAGCCGTGTAGCAACTGATAAAGTAGGTCTCCCAGATCGCTCTCCCATTTCGTCGCTTTTCTTCAATAACGGCTGAACCATTGCCACCAGTTTGTAGAACGATGGACGCGTCATGCGGTAGTCTCGTTTGAATGCGGAATCGCTGAGAAAATCAGTTATCGATTTAAAGGTAACATTTCTGCGCGTCTCCCGCGGGGATCTGTGGGACTTCGTAGAGGATGAACTCTTTTCCAAAACCTTTTGGATTCGTAGACCTGATTTTCGTAAGACAGAAGACCGGTTAAGCTCGTCCAATTGCAGGGAAACGAAAACCGATGTCATCTTGCATGAAGCGGTTGCAAGTGTTTCTACTCAGGGTGAGGCGGTAGCAAGCGGCAGTTGTCGACGATCCGCAAGAAGCGACGGTATCAAGATGTTTCGTGCAACAACATCAAATAGCGAACCGTGAGTAGAGGTGTGGCTACACAATGCCTTGTCAACGATATCATAGCGGGTGCGCAGGGGCGCCGCTTGCGCTCCCGCCGACGGCGCCCCGCTGACGACGCACGCGGCGACCCCCCCTCCCTCCGACCACGCAGGAAAAGACGGCGTAGGCGATGCGACGCAGCGCTGGTTTCTATGCCATCTGACGACGACTACCAAGGGTAAAACAAACGAACGAACGCAGTTTTCTTGTTGTCGATGTGCAAAGCGGTTTTAGAAGCTCTTTTTGAAACGTGTACGGGGCATCGAAGTAGACCGCCAGCATAGATCCACCTTGATAACTCCACATGTCTACAGCTTTGCCGTTGGGTAGACGATGAAGACATTTACCGAAGGTAGGATATGTGAAGCCGCTTGAGGGTAGCTGGTTCAAGTCGATGAACAAAAGAGTATAAAGGGTACTTTCTTGGGTTCAAGTTCGTGGAAATCTTTACTAGAGTTTCGGTTGAGGGACACGCGTCGGAAACTTTCTTCTTTTCTTTGCGATCGGCACGATATTTCAGATATCATTGTAGAGAGTTCGTGTCTCTTGGTTCAATGCCCTTTCCCAATGGACCAGAGCAGCAGTGGAGCCATCTAGCCCAAGAAAGCCCCGCCTCGGTCAGGTCATTAGTTCAGTCCAACGGACCTTGAAACGCCCGAAGAAGAAGAACGTCTTGACACACTCAATGCTTACGCAAAGTTAGCAGACAAGTCTATTGATGGCGATGATCTTGGTGCCATTTCTCGAGATATTGAGAGTATGTGCAGCGCGTCTTGCACAAGGATGCGAACCAATCCGCATGCTGTGAAGTTCGTCGTTCATAGCATATCCCGCTGCGCGGTTGCGCTACCCATTAATTCAACTTTCTACGCTACAGTGACTGGGCTTTTGACATGCGGAAGCGAGCCGTTTACTCAAGAACTTGGGAAACGGCTCGTTGAAGTTGTGGCTAAGGAATTTGGGACTCTCTGGGACCGCTCGAGTCAGGACGCTGAAAGCATAGGTTCCGATGAGCCTCCGCGCTGGGCATACCGTTGTGATAGTTGAAGAAGCCGCTAATTCCACCCAAGGTGGTGTGAGTATTACTGAGGATGTTCTTGGAGATGGGAATGGGTCTGTTGAGGTTCATGAGAGAGAGCAGAGTCGCCAAACGGTGTCAAACAGCGGGTCACCTTTAAATCGAGCACGACGTACAGAGCCCCACCAAAGTAGTCATCCGGTTGAAACAAGCACCTTCAGTAAGACCACATCGGTTTTTTCCACTATATACTCTAAGGAATGTCGAGCTATATACACAGGGATGAGCAGAGGAGCTCGAGTTTTGACTATGACAAGAGCTGAGCTTGTAAGGTATGCAAACTCGATCGATGAGAATCGCTTGAAGCATGCAAACGATTTATCTCTGGCTTCGGGTGGAGAGCCCCAACACTTCGCGGAAGTGATAAGTGGCAAACGGGGTTCCGTCCGCCGTGTTCAGCCATGCTGTTATACTTGCACACAAGCTTTCCTAGCCAACTGCGTCAAACTGCTCGGTACAATAGTTGACGAAAAGCTGGTGTACACTCCCTCAGAGCTCTCTTCTCAGCTGGTTACATATGTCTTGCGAGTGTACTCGCAATGTGAGAAACAAGAAGTTCGTGTTGACATTCGAAATCTAATTACAAGTCTAGTTCGCAATAATGAGCCAGCAACGAGACTTGTGTGTGAGGAACTAGCGCGCAAGATTTCGTTCTGCATCGAATCTTGGGAAACTGTAGACCCGCACACCGTGGCACAGTTTGACATTGGAATATTAGAATCCATATCTCGGTTAGACGATGATTGCTGGGAAGAGCGACTTCGTTTGGTCATGACAATCCTTTTCAAAACTTCGAAACAAGCATTGACTTGCTCATCTGTAGCAGAAAGTATCATATTACCATGCCTACAGGCGGCGTTAAGAATACTAAGAGAAGATGTCGGACTTTCTATCCAAACGGATGACAGTTCTGATGCTCTTGCTCTCGATACCACGGTCTCTTCAACCGGACAAGCTTATGGTTTTCAGGTTAATGCTGAAGATGTTGAGTTGCAGGACCGACACAACAACCTTGAAGTGCATGTTCTTGCAAGGGATGAAGGTCAGCTTCGATACCAAGCAGGTACCCACGGCAACAATGAGGTGCAAAGTATCGAAGATGGAAACTCCTGTTACAATCATGAAAATGGGGATGCAAGTAGTGGAAGACCTGAGAGTGATGAAGACTCCCAATCGTGTCATAATACTGAAGAGAGTTCGGTTCTGGCTAGTTCGTCCGCTACAAGGGAAGGTATATCTGCAACCGGAGAACGGGTGGGTAGTGCCAGACCTGGGTCCCTCGCAGTGCCAGAAACAACAATGTCTGTGCAAGAAGTTAGAAATGTGCTCGAGGATGTACACGATAGAGGACTGGTAACTGCAGATATATCGCAATGGTTGAAAGGAAACTACTCTCAGACGACATGGTTCCAAGGTTTAATTCATGAAAAGCATGCTACCGAAGGCAGAAAGAAGTTATCTGGTACGGAGAAAGAACGGAACCTGCTCTCCTCATGCTTCAACATGTGGAAGACTGTGGCTACTGGTGTACAGTTAGAAAAGCAAACGCAGTTTAATGGGTTATCCTTTGAGCAGAATAACTGGATTGTTCGTTTGATGTTGTTCACTCCTTGTACTGCGGTGAGAAAGGAATGCTGTGCTTTGCTTAAACTGCTTTGTAACGAGGAAGAAAGCCTCCGACTTCAGCTGCTTGACGTGCTCACTGGGGATTCTTTAAATCTCGCGACTACGGTGGAAGACATGTCCCAACAGTTCTTTGATCTTCTGGAAAATATGCTTGAGCCAGAAAGCTATCGCCTTTATCTCATATCATCTGGCTTCTTGCCTCGTCTTACAACTCTCATTCGGTCGATGGCAGAGAAGTTAGTTATATCTGAGGTACAATCAGATTCCTCAACGCGTCTTATGAGTTTCATGGAGGGATACTCTTTGAAACGCTTGGTTTCTGTTTTGAGCCTCTTCATCGAAGTGATACCGTCACAACAAACGAACCTTTGGGAAAAGCTTTTTGGTGGGGACATGAATCCCATTGTGTCATCCTTACAGCGAGCTTATCTATGCTTGCGAAAGCTCATTTCCATGAGGACTACTCCGACTGAAGAATGTGCTACTCGTCTCTGCGAGATTCTCTTATCTAGTTCATTCTTGTTCTTTGGGCCATCTATTTTACCAGTCGTCTCTGCTTGTGTAAAGGAGCTGAAGGCGGCGAAGAACAGGAACGACGCGCAGGGAATCGCCATACTTCTGGATGAACTCTGTCTCATGCTATGCCCTGAACGCAAGGAGGCTACATGTTTGTTGTCTCTGAACAAGGCCCCAACCCAGGAGGAATTCATTCGAGGTAATATGGCAAGAAACCCTTACACATCATCTTCGTTCGACGGACCCTTGATGCGAGATGTGAAGAATAAAATTTGCAGAGATCTCGATCTTCCTGGGTTACTAGAAGATGACTTTGCAATGGAGATTTTGGTAGCTGGGAATCTTATCAAGCTTTACCTCCCTATCATGGGTGTTTATGAACATATCTGGCGTGGTTCTGCAGCAGCTGCTATGGCTTCAAGCATTCAACCGGCACAGCTCCCCAGAGTTATGGGATTGAGACGTGCAGGTCATGCCGGCAATCCTAGGAACAACGGCGGACTCTCAAGAATCGTGTGGAATAGAGGAGGGATCCTCGGTACTCGAAGGTCCACTCAGGACCGTAATGGAGAATTGCCTGGTAGGCAGGAGGACCTAACAGAACCACCCATGGTGATTATTTATCGTCTATCTGGTTTAGATGGTGAAGCAACGGAACCAATCGTGGAGTCGCTTCCGTCTGACAGCGTACATGATAATGATGAAGAAGAACAATTCCGCGACACTATCATTCTTGGAGAAGTTGGAAGTTTGGACATTTTGTTCGAGCTCTTGTCTGTCGTTGAGTCTTGGGGAGATGATGCTGAAACTGCTGTGAGAGCCCCTGCTCTTCGGCTTTTGCTTGCATCTTGTCAAGTTGCCCAGAATAGGGCCACTCTTGCTAAAAGTCCTAACGCAGTGAGCACGTTGCTTGATTGTGCCGCTTCTGCTTTCGAACATGCTCAAGGAAGTCCTGCCGCTGTGGGGTCGGCAGAATCTCTACTCATAGCTGCCGAACAGATTTTGGCACAACAACGTCGTGATCTGGAAAGCTGTTCTAGAGACAGCCAAGATCCCATGCACATTGCCTTGAATAGTCCTGAAGAGGTTATTTCTAGGGTTCGAGTGTTCCTCGGTAGACTTTCACTTGCAACCTCCCCAACGGCTGAGAACTCAATCCTGCATCTCCTGCCATTCCTTGTCCAAGGCAATCCGAGTGCAGTTGACTTGGTATTGCAACACATGTGGTTCGACTGGGACTTAATTGATTCAAGTGATGCCGAGCAGAAGAAAGCAAGGCAGCTTGGTACCGTTCTACTAGCAATTCCCAGAGATGTTCGAGGAAATGACTTTGTTGCACATGCGGTGCGCTCAGGATTGGCAGAGAATGCAGTTTTGCAAATTGTAAGAAGGTTTCCCATTCCCCGACAAGAAAAACGGGCAGAATGGCAGCAATCGCTGGAGCGCCACGGCCCTCCTTTGATTCTTCGCTTGCTAACTGGAATGAGCCTTTTCCTTGGTTCTGCTGAACATAAGTTCCGCACAAATGACGAACTTCGGGCATGCTTCTTAAAAGAAGAGGAGATCATCCCAGTCTTATGCCAAGTTGAAATGGCTGTTTCAGGGAATTCTGTTGGTTCGTCAGCCGAAGAACTTCTAGAGGCGCTATCAAGGGATCCATTTCTTAAAGAAAAGATTGACAAGGAACGTGAATCAATTAAAACGGCGAGAAGGGAAGCAGCCCGTCTTTCTAAGATGTCCATTTTAAGGGAAGCGGGCCTCAGTCTAGTCTCTACCCCTCAGGACAGCTCAGGACACAGGACTGAAGTCAATACGGATGCTGCGGATGCGAAGGAATCCAATGGGAGTTCTGAAACATCGTTCTTGAAGCTTGTAGAAGAACTCCCTGATGAAAAGGGGCCCTCCTGTGTAGTTTGTGGGGATGGGTTTCAGTGTCGCCCGGAAGAGGCTTTGGGATTTTATGTCCATTGCAGGAAAGTGTCATTGGACTATTTATCTGGTTTGGACGAGTCCTCGAGAGAATCTACAGGCGCGGAGAAAAGACCAGAAAATGTTAATCGAGAAGCGGGACCGAACTGGGACGTCTGGGCGAACGGCAGCGCGAGAACGAACTCAAGTACAGGTTCAAAAGCAAGCGGCTCTTCTTGTTTTACAACCGTCACACACATGAACGCAATTCATCTTACGTGCCACAAGGAAGCCGCACGGATGGACCGCACCTCTCGAAGGGACGAATGGGATGGCGCATCTCTTAGAAATTCTCAGACTTTGTGCAATAACATGTTCCCAGTGAGACCGCCAGCCAGTATGAAGACGGAAAAAGATGTAGAGCATGTGGGAACTATCAAAACTGCCAAGTCGACCTACTCTACAGCAGTTGATGGATACTTCAAGAGATTGTCCTCTCTTGGCCGTGTCAGTGTTCCGCAATCAAAAGCATTGCTTTATGACCTTGGTCGAAGCTTTTTGCGCTTCGCAGATGGCAAAAGTGCTGTATTCTCGGAGTACTCTCAAGGGGGAGGTGCACATTCTAATGCCTGTTTTATTCCCCACCTCGTTCAAATGGCCATATATATGATTGAAGTATCAGCTTCAGTCCGAAAAGCTGATGTGTTTACGGCAATCCAACTTTGCAAATGATGGAAGAAGCATTATCGAAGTACCTCGGAGAAGATGAGCAAGGGGATCCGACCTATTACGTGGCGTCGTCACTAATCGTACACGACATAGATCAATGGAACAAAGCTGGAGTTGAGTTTCTTCAACGCTGTATTCGAGAGTGTCCTCTTCCTAAACCGATCTTGCTCAGATTCATTGCATTCGCTGATCTAATGAATCGGGTATTGAAGAAAAACATTCGCCGTCAGCCTAATGAACATTGGCTAGATACTTTGCGAAAACACATTGGCTTGGATGAAACTTTTGCCCAATGCTGCGGGGATGTAATAAATGAACGTTGGGAGGGCTATATTAGAAAGATTAGTAACGGAGCTCAGTTTGTGGACGGAGTGCAGCAGAATCTAGAATATGGCCAAGAAGAAAGAGAGTCCCAGAGGCATTTCGTCGAAAGCATGTCAAAGTTTGTAGCTACTCTAGAACCGCAACCGTCGCAAGGATAGGTTTGTGTTTGGGAGTTAATTGGCTGAAGTTTAATGAGAATGGATTGCAGTATGGTTCATTGGGCCAAGGGAAGAACTCTGGACTTGGAGGGTTTGTGATTTCTTCACAGTTAGAAAGCTTTCGGAATACACTGTATGAGTTAGGAGTCATTTGAATAAGAAAAGCAGTTCGTTAATGCTTCCTCACGTGGCGCACATTGAAGGCCTGGCGTATGGAAACAGCGATGTTTGCCCTCCGGTTACACACCAACGAAAAAGGATGGACTGCCTTGCGGAGAAAAATGAGTGAGCGAAGTCAATACGGTGGTGTGATGGAGCAAATGAAACAGTGCATGCTTCTTGAAAGAAGAGGAGATTATCCCTGTCTTATGCCAAGTTGAAATAGTTATTGTAGAGAATTCTGTTGGTTCGTCAGGCAACCGGTTTCAAGAATATCGTAGGGAAAAGAGTGGGCAAGTTGTGATCGGAATACAAAAGCGTGTGAGGGAAGAAGGTTCCGGGGCTTGGTCCAACATAATCTTTAAAAAGGCAAACGTAAAACAACATAAGAAGAAGCATAAGAAATTATAAAAGCTAACGATGACTTTATGATCGGTAGTCCCCCGCCAGCACAAGACGAAAAAGAGCGGCATCCGAAGAAAGACAAGAGACAGAACCATGCAAGAATTAAGATGCATCTTTGTTTTCCTCTTCAGTCATGCACTTAAACTTCTTCAACAACCTTGAGTGGGTCTGTTCCAAGGATGCGATGATTTCCTTATCATGTAGATCACGAGCTCTCTTGAGCGAGGCAGAGCTCTAAAACAGCATTGAGGAGAGCTTCACCACCTTCTCAAACTCATCCATATCTTGTTCTTCAAACGACTTCTTTGGGCCCTCTATCTTCTGTCGTTCTAGCGCCAAATGCTCTTTCATTAGAGACTGGTTGACTTCCGAGAGATTGTTAGACCTGTTCATCTCCTTCGATATTTCGCAAAGCTCAGCCCTACTACCGCTCGCTCTCGCACTTGATTTCTTTTGGCTAAACGCTGCGTTGCTCTCTACGCCTCCAAGCTGACCTTCCTCGACTCCTCCGTCGTCTTCTTCAATCAGCTTCGATGCTGTAACAAGCAAGTGGTCCGCTTCATTTTGTGTCCCCAGTCTGCACACAATAAAAAATACATACGCCCGCTTCGATTCGGCGGAAAGAGCTCCGCCAGCAGTTCTCTTTAGAAACGAAGAAATATTTGTTGGATCGTTTTGGCCAGACTTCGACCAGTTCGCCCTTGCCATTTTCGTCAGCTTCCTTATACTGTCGAACTGCTTTTTGAGTACCGTCGCATTTCGGTAGCAAAGCGGCCTCTGATTTGAGTCAATATCGTCCAGTTTCCCAGCAAAGCTGTTAACTGAATTGACATGCCTGTCATTGAACCTATTCGCGATAATCAGCCAGTATGAGTCCCGATTGACCTTGTGGTCCAGCTCAGACTTGGTCAGTGATCTCCCATACGCGTTCGCCACGGCATTTCTCGCCTGCTCGTCATCTCGCATAATGACCATGAGCCTAGCAAACTCATTGATGCAAAAGGCCGGGTCCGGGTGGCCAGAGGGCTCTTCTTGTGTGAGAGGAAATCCACCAGAGTTTTTATGTGAGCGCTGGTACTCTTGAAGTTGTTTCTCCACCCCCTTGCGGTCCTTCTTGTGTAGCATGTTCACAAATTCGCCAACCTCAGGAAGCTCCGTCAAAGCTCCACGCCTAGCGATGTAGTCCTCCTCCCACTTGAAGAAAGGTCCGAGTTCTTCATTCAAAGAGATACAATCTCTGATGCTCACGCCATCGAAGCTTTTAACATGCAGAAAGAGCACAATTGCGGCCACCAACTGTCCGTGCTTTCGGTTGTGAACGACCACCTTAAACGGCTTACAGACCTTCTTCAGGGTCTCCACTTTCTTCTCCAGCAAGAATGAATAAATATAACCCATACGAGACTCTTTGAACTTTTGTTCGTTGTAGGGAGAAACGGTGACAGCCGAAGAAGAGGCGATAGCGTCATAGTTCGAAATATCTCCGTCGTCTTCTCCGAAGGGAACAGACCGATTGTTAGAAGTAGAGTTGTGGCCACGGTCACCTCCCGTAGATGTAGAGTGCTTCCTTGGACTTCTTCGAAGAAGTGGCGGTGTAATCGCAGCTATTTGGGCAGGGTGCTTAGATGCGGGTGACTTGGTGCTCTGTGTTCGTCGTGGACTGCAGCGTACTGGCCGAGGGGAGAGACGACGGATGCCAGAGTCAAGTGCGGATGCTGCCGATTGCATGCGGTTTTGGTAGGTGTTTGGAGTGCGAGACGACGGCTTTGCATCGGGAAGTACATTAGATGTCGGAACGGATACGGAGGGACCAAGAGAGTCGTTCTCCATGGAGTTGCGGTGGTTTGAAGATGGAAAGACGGAAAAGAGGGGAACCAGGAATGAGGATGCGGGGTAGGGTTCAAGAGATGCAGCTAGGGTGCAGTAAAGCGATCGAAAGCCGCAGTCAGGCGGTGCTGGTGGATGGGGGAACGCAAGGACTTCGGGAGGAGAGTATAAGGAGAGTATAATCGGTGTCCAAATCAGGTGCGCAGTAGTCTACAATGCACATGGTTAACCGTAAAACGCATCAAGGTCCGCGGGGCGGAGACCTTTCTTTCATTTGAAATGATTGGTGAGCAAGTGTCCAAGTGCAACAATCTAGTTTGCGTAGGGGTTCTGCTTATAGCTCCGGGGCTTTTAAGAAATTGCGTCGGGGCGTTCACGGGCGTTGATGCCCCAAGCCGTCTAAGCCAATCAATGGCCGTAGATAGGCGTTCACGCGATCATTCACGCTTGTTTAGACCGCGCCTAAGGCGCGTTATCAATGTTTTTACGCGATCGGCGCTAGGCAAATAACGCCGCGTGGGCCGCCGTACTACGCAGTTGGCGGCGGTTGACAGCCACTGCTGTGATCTGCAGAATCGTGCGTTCCATTCTCAGGATTAATTAGGTAATTAATTTAACTTAGAGCATGGTAGACGCTCCCATAGCGCCGTGCACGTCAAACCCAACCGGCACGAAGTCGATACTATTTGATTCGCACAACTGGTCATAAACACCCCCGCCGAAGACAATATGGTGGTAAATGAGTTGATCGGCCTTGTGACCGGCGTTATCGAACGAGGAACCTCAGATGGGAGAAAGATTTTCCCGCAATCAGCGAGAGCTGGAAAGGAAACTCGTAAGAGCCACTAGGGTCGTGGACGGTGTAAGGATGGGTATCTGCGACGAGCGCAGGTACATACAACTTACGCAACATGTATCCGGGTGACGGCGAGAGGGCCAACATCGCCGTACCCAGGCTCGATTGTTTATCTGATCTAGAGGTGTAATCTATATTGAACGAACTCGATACCCCTGAGGTTGGTGTCTCGAAAGCCAGAACGTACTTCAAAGAATGGTTCCTTCTTGGTGGCGAATTGGACCGGTTTGCCAACGCTCGTTTCGGCCCAGAGGCTCGACTAGGAGATGCGATGGCCGAATGCGATGAGCTCACAGGTTCCGAAGGAAACCTTCACATGCTTTTGCGCGCTTGCGTTGACGATGATGAAGAGGAGCTTGTCGAGTCTATACGTCGGGCAAGTAGCCCAGTTTCAGGACATGAACCCACACACGCACTTTCATACATATCCCAGCTGGGATCGAGACACCCCGGTCTTTTTACTGCTCAAAGAACGTATTCCGCTATTCCTGACATGTACCACAATTCGACACTCGACACGACCGACGCCTTGGAGTCAAAGCGAAAACTTCTCGGTCTCCAGTTAGGAAGTCATGAGATCCTTGCATATTATGAACACAAAAGCGGAGTTGCGCAGGTCGTGAGGACCAATTGTACAGGAGTACAAGCTACCTGTCAACCAGAAGGCATACCGGCGCCTGAGAATATGTTCATCTCTGCTTTGGCCACCGTAGCTGCCGACTGTTTCAATTCACATGGAGTTTTAGACATCGAAGCTGTTACCATAACGTTATTACAGGCTTGCTCCAAACGGGAGGACATGGCCCAAATAGACCGTCGGAAAGGGGTCAATGTTGCGACATACGCCGGATTGCTGAAGGATAGGTATAGGTTTTCCAATCTCATCCAGTTGAGGAGATGGCTGACTAATATGTCGAGGGCGCTGAGTATAGCGGCTGAGCAGTTTTCTCAACGAACGTCTCAAGCGCCAATTCGGACCTGACTAACTTTGGCGGAGGCTAGGGAAGAGTGCGATACCCCTGACTACTTGTACTCGCGCAGAGATGGTGCACTCAACGTACTGAAGTCGCTCAACGAAGTTAGCGGCGCTGCGACACCGGCTGGGAACCAGCACGGAAGTGGCGAAGTTGGGTTTGCGAGCCTATTTCCGACTGGTGCCATGCATGATATAGAACATGACTTGATGTGTGCAATGAGCCGCAGCGTAGGTGACGTGCAGACGAAATACAGAAGAGGATCAAAAAAGCGTGGGGTGAGCAATATATCAGGCTCGATGTGGCTCGACCGGATCGCAAAAGGAAAGCTACTGACGTGCGAAAGAGCGAAAGAGCTGACATATTCACGATTGCGTCAGGACGTGCCGCAGGAATTCGACAGTGCACGCGAAAAGGGATTCTACCTACCGCTGTACAAGGTTGTGGTTGTAGTACCTAAGCTTGAAGAGTTGCTCAACATCAAATATACGCGATTGCAGGTGGGGGCTGAAGCGGATCTGACATCTGCAGTAAGTGTTCTGGTTGCATGTGTGTTATGGACAAATGCTCAGAATGAAGAGTTGGTTGAAGAAATCATTCGAGCGAACAAGGAGGGTACCGGGGATCTATTGAAGTTAAGCTCGGGGAGACTTGGGGTGCAGCTGAAGAAATGCTTGATACGGCAAGGCGGCGACGAAAACGAAAAGCTATCTGTAGGCGGTTTGATCGACACGGTGTACCGCAGTTGCACAGGGCCTATGGACAAGTCGTGGGTTATTCGTGAAGTGCTTGCTTTGGAATGCGTTGTGGGTGTTTGGTGCACTGAGAGTTCGGCAGATCGCGCTTGCTATCTGAAGACAATCGAAAGGATTAGGTCATGTGACAAGGATGTGAGAGAGATACTTGAAGCAGATGTGGCTGTGCCGCTGGATGGTATTCTGTTGCGACAGATATCGAAAGCAGATGGAGGGGTGACATTTGTTGTTGTGGACAGCACTCTCCCTGCTCACCTGGAAGTGCTGTTGAAGCCGACGGATGGTTGTTCCGAGGAGGAGATTTCGACGAGAGTTGTAAGTAAACGAGGCGATGGAAGAAGAAGGCTCATAGCTCATATGGTGGGACAGGGCCGAAGAGAGCGCACTGTTTTCGGTTCTGCGTACGCTATTCTCTCAAAAGTCGTTTGCAATTGACGTAAGGCAGCCTGTGCAATACTCTTTGTGCTTTTCGTGGTCTTCAGTAGCGCCTTAATGTCAGATAAGTCTACTGGGACTTCGAACCGAATCTGAAGAGGAAGGGCTAGACCTGATTTGGCCAATTCATCAACGCGTTCGTTCTGTATAAACCCGCAGTGCCCAGGAACCCAGCAGACAAACACCGTGCACCTTGAACTGAGTTCGCGTAGCTCTAAAGCCAGACGCTGTAAAGTAGAACATTGTTTGCGGAGATTTCCTTGCAAGGCTTCTACCAAGGCATAAGAATCTGTGAACACGCGAACTATTCCATTCACCCGAGCGTGCACTCTTCTGATGGCCGCTATCATGGCCCGCATCTCGGCTGTGTAAGAGCATACATTCACTCCAGCTGCGACGATCCCTTCTTCTGTATCTGGCCTTGACTTCCAGTATATTTCGTATGCTCCCGCTGCAACAGAACATTGCGGTAGAAATCGGATTGGGTGAATGTCGCCATCTTTGTCCATCACTGAAGCATGATCTGAGCTTTGTTCGTACGCAATTTCAAAGCCATCATCGTACTTGATCCACAAGGATGGATGCCTCCCAAGTTCTTCAAAGAACTCTGATTCACAAACCTCATCTACAGATGACGTTTCACGGTAGTATAGCGTCCCTGCGAACCAGCCGTCCTCCCACTGCACGGCAGCTCTTTTCTTCCAGTCGTCGTCATTTCCTTTACTCTGGCCGACCGAGCCATCACACCAGATGTGACAATCTCCCTGCGGAAGCGTTTGGGGGAGCTTCAATGTCGCTTGACGCTGCTCCTCGGGATTATCGTCTTTAGAGCGCAGTGCGTAGGCGAATTCGACAGCAGAAAGCCAGAGAATGCCGACTTCTTGTGGTAGTGATTCCCTCTCTTTGAGCTGTAAAACACATTTACTTGCCAAATAATCCTCCGTGGGCGGTCCAGCAAGCCAAGCTCCGTTGATCGCTGAAGTCCAAGAACGAGAAGATCCAACATCAGGCCATGATATTGCATGATAAACGAAGAAAACTGCAAACCACGGATCAAACCATACGAATTCGTGTGAGACATATCCTTGAACGAAACATTCACATTGTTCTTTGCAGTGATGTAGCCGGCTAAGTTGTGATCCATAACAAGACGAAGCATCCTATTCAGAAGCAAGTACACAACAACAGTTCCTCCATGTTTCGTTTCCCAAATTTCATGAAGATTGTTTATGCCAGGAGCCCATTTGTAAACGAGAAGTGGCGGGGGTTCCGAGTCAGCTGGTTTGACCCAATTTGGGAACAGCCGGCGCTTATCAGCTTCGTACCACAGGTATTGATCCGTATGCAGTCAGTTATCTTCTCGATAGGGTCCACGTAGTGAACAGGAATTATGTGGTCATAGTTGTCCATGAAATCCATTTTCGTCTCTTTGAATGCACGCTGAGTTAGTAGATGTCGTTTAATGCGGCTCAGCGTCTCATGAGGATTATCATAGGCAAGCTCTATTACGCCAAGTTCTTCTCGCTGAGAAGCATCTAGACGGCTCTGGGTGGCGTATTGCTCTTTCAGTTGTTCCAAAGCCAGAATCAGTAGCTTTGTGTCATGCTTGTAGGATAACGGAGGGAATGGAATTGGAGCAAAGCGACGACTTTCAAGCCAGTGAACCATTGCACGATGCATCTTAACGCCTTCTTCGATCGAAATATACGGCCCGTCCTTCAGATAATTCTGTTGGCGTTCTTGCTCGGCCTTTAACCATAACCGTGCCATTCGACCCCGATTCTTTTTTAACGATTGTCTTATCTACTGTCGCTCCCCTAAAAATCCGTTCTCTATTGAAGTGAGCAACATTAGTCCACCAATCAGCTCTGGATTTAACATGTCGCATGATTATATTCTCTACAGGTTTCGGAAGTCCTGGAACTTTCCATGGCGTGTTGCTCTTCCAGCATCTCCAAGCCTCCGATAGGTGTTGAACAATGGTTTTGTCTTTGTATTTCGAATTCCCGGGGGCATCATCTCTAGAATATCGTTCATAACCTGAGCACGTAGTTCTAGATCAAAATGAGATTCAACACGTCGTTTTGTAACTGTCTTCGCAACCCCACGGGTGTTTCTGCCTTCAAACTGCGACGCGAGAAGACTTCCGAGCCATCTCTGCAGCAAAGGAATAATTACTCGCATGAAGAACAGCCATATATACGCCAGGATGGAGCCCAAACCCCACAGCCAGGATCTGCATTGAAGCGTTGGTATATCGCATGTTTTATGTCCTTGCACCTCCGTATTTGCTTCATGAGCTTGTACTTGTATGTACACCTTCCGGTGAGCTGCCCAACATGATTGAATGTGTATTGCAAACCATCGGCTTGTTGGAAAGCATGCGCGTTCCCTAATCTATACTGAACATGAGAATCAACAACGAGTTTCGTGAGTGGTAAGATTTCGCGAACAAGATGGAAACTGCTACCCAACCTCGACTTGTTACGCTCCTTGGTAGTAAGCGTCTTGATTGGTTTCAAGTTAAAGTTATAGTCAAGATGAAGATAAGATAGACCCTTGCGAGATTTGAGAAGATTCAACATATTATGTGCTTGTGTACATAGCTGAAGTCCAGTTGGTCTACTTGAACTTTGAACAGTTTGGTAACTCTGATTAATATATGTCTCCCTACTCTAGATTTGGTGTTTTGAAGAACAGGTTGCCAGAACTAGAATGTAATGCGATGCTTCTGTTCGCAAGTATTGTTCAGTCGCCATCAGAGGCGCATGCTTTTCTGATAAGCTGGGAACGGACTAGTTATTCAACTTTCACTATATATAATATTGGTTTTGTTCGAAACCATCAAATCAGATGATGTTGTGTGAGAGTTTGACAAGAGGCTGGAGCTACTTTTTTATTACATTGTATTATGTGAATATTCTCTCAAAGTTGTTTCAGGCTACCATTACAGCAGATGAGGCGGAAGTGCGATTCTAATTTTTGCGGTACAAAGTAACTTTACGTGGGTGTTGAGGGGACGACAGGAAGGGATGGGAACGGTTTACGTTCGTGCACCACTGGTGTAATGAAGAGATGGTTGGATGAAGTATATCCTATAGCTAGCTACGTGTAGCTAATTATTACCGATGTGGATGGCGCGGACGACGGCCGTGAGCAGGGCGGAGAAAATAAAGTGTGCACGTGTTCATTGGAGGCCGATTCGTTGGCGATGCGCGCTGCCGCTGCCGCTGCCACCATCACGTCCCCGTACATACGGTACGCGCATTCGCCACGCGTCGCAATGCTGCCCCATGCCCCCATCGCGCGCATTGACTGGCTGTGGCGAACGGCGCCATGCGCATCTTTTGCGACGATGGATATGTCCATATGTCATGCGCAAATAACAGATCGTCCACCAGCGGCAACCGTATGGCCTGCGCGTAGAACTCGTCCAGAATGCCCACCAGATACGCGAAGCGCACACAATCGGCATGTTCGGAGTGCGCGGCCGCGCTAAGCGGCGACGGAGATGGCGGCGGGCGCTGCGCCGGCGCCGTGGTGCTGCAAGCGAGGAAGGCGCTTCGAAGCGCGACGCGCAGCGCGTGGCCACAGCGCGCGTCCGACACGTGCACAACCACCGCGTTGAGCACACGCAGCAAGCCATGCGTCGCCGCAAGTTAGCATAGCGCGCAGTCCTCAGCGCCGCGCCCTCGCTCTCCTATGTAACTTTACACCATCCGAGTCCCGTCGCCTTCATCTCTCTCACCTTCTCCTCTCCCAATTTACTGCCGCACATTCCTCAACCACCACGATCCCTCTCCGCCCCAGACCAATTGAGTGCTCGGTATCTAGCGCTCTCCCACTTGCCTGTCACCTACGCTTAAGCAGAAGCAAAGACAACAAATGGCAACTAGTGAGCATGGTACGTCTGACGCCAATTTAGCACAAAGCATGGAAGCAGTAGAGATTGACGATCCTGATGAAGAAGAACTAAAACGTTTAGATGGGCAAGCTAGATGCCAATCACGGCCCCTGTGAGGGGCTTCTTCGAATGCAATCAAGTCTTCTGTCACCGATTGGACCAAGTCTTTCGTACTGCAAGGAGCATTCTCCTGGATTGTCCCAACGAAGGGGTTGAAGATTCGTGCGATCTATATTTGCATTCTTTGCAACTCTGCATTCCGTATCGAGAGTCTCATGGAATAGAGTTACAAGAAAGTAACTCTAAAAGAACCAGGAGAACGCGTAGCTGCCTGCTACGCGCTGACCCGTCACACTAATGTGAGCCAGCGAGGGCTGTCAATTCGAAAGCGCCATCTCCGCTCAAACGCTCGTCTCTCCACGCGAGCGGCTTGGCGCTGCTCAAAAGCAGCCGAGCGTCGCACGCTCTGTGCACGACACAGCCTGACCGCAGAGGACCCCCACCACGCGTGCGCGGGGGGACTGACGGCTTCCGTAGACACGTCTCGAGCCGGGGCAATTCCTAGTGCTTGAACGCGACCACATGGCTTTCGTACGTTAGTCAGTGCACGAGAAAGCCAATGCCACATGCCAACGTCTCTTGTACGAATCCGCTCAGACTGTCGTTAAAACGTCGACGTCTGGACTACAAGCCAAATTGCAAACTGAACGATCACATGCGTAGTAGAGTTTAGGGTAGGAACAAAAACAGAAGTACGGTTGAACATCAATGCTGCTCAAGTCGTTGGAGCTATTGTGTTGCAAATAAAATGGTCCTTGGCATCAAAATCTTTCTTCACTACAACCAAAAACCCACTTGCAAGAGAAACCATTTTGTCTCCTTTTCGTAGAACTCTCTACATCGTTTCTGCAATGGGAATACATATGGCGGATAATTCAAAAAGCACGTTAGATGAGAAGAAGAAACGCATGGTGCCGGATGCTGAAGCCATAAGCTGGGAAACGGAATACGCTCTCTACCGAGCAATGTTAACTTCATCTTTAGTTGGGACTGGGGAATACCGCCAAAATCCTGTGACTGCCGGGATTGTGTTTGCTACATGGCTACATGACAAGCAATTGGGACGTGATTCGGAAAGGTATGCAAGGTCCGTGAAGGACTTGATGAACTTCGTTGAAGATGTACAGCTAAGCTGTGGGTTCCAAAATGATGACGCATTCAAAGGGCTTATTCTGTTTCGCTGCGTGATTCGGAATGAGTCCATTTTCTGCCTAGAATCGCAGAACAGAAAGTTCGGGCTGGATACTAAAAGGCAATATCTCCATCTCATCAATCTATGGAAGCGAAGGGATTCACAAAGTGCAACTCACAACAACTTTTGTACCAGCATATTTCTCGAACACTTAAGATATACCTTACTATCCAGGGAACGAAAGCCTT
Source organism: Gracilaria gracilis (assembly GCA_030374805.1). Lineage (NCBI taxonomy): Eukaryota > Rhodophyta > Florideophyceae > Gracilariales > Gracilariaceae > Gracilaria > Gracilaria gracilis. Next base: position 59,508 of record JARGSG010000133.1, on the reverse strand, counting down.
TTACAGCACTTTCTCAAGTTGAAGCGCTTACCCGAAGGGGTTGCAAATCTCGTTTCGTTCCAACGCAGGCGCAATGGGATAAGGAGAACAAATTGTAGAATAAAGCAAAGCACAAGGGTGCCCTGTCATCCGTACTCCGGCTTAGGTGTACAAATGTCAACGCTGCTTGCTTGCATCGAGTACGTTTGTCACCATGCGCGTCGGCTTGTTGTTTCTGCGAGTCGTGGCGCTTGTACACGCGCGGACGCCGAGCGTAAGGGCATCAATCGAAACTTCGATGAACCCATCGGAATCGAATACTCCGAGCGCGAGCCGAGGTCCGATTGCCAGCCTATCGGGTACAACGGTTCTGTTGCTATCCTCCGCTCCGAACCCGTCGCCGTTTCCGAATGAGCCAGATTTGGTTGCGCCTTCGCATGTAATGGAAATGATATCAGAAGCGCCGAGTGCGACTTTGTTATTCTCAGAGACACCATTTGTGTTGTCGGGAATCCCGACTGACTCGGTGGGTATGAGCACTCTTATGCCGAGTGCGAGTACACTCGTATCACCGAGAGCGTCGGCTACAGCTGTTACATTGATTTCATCCAGTCCGGCATCTTCACCTTTGGTGAGTAGGAAAGACGAGACAATGACTGAACCGTCAAATGGACAGAATGCAATGGATACAATATCACAAGAAGCAAGCTATGCCACAGCGACACTGTTGTGTTTTCGGTGATTCCGGTGGATGACACGGATGTGCCTTCTTCTATTCCGAGTGTGGACATTTCTATGAGTGGGACAATGAACATTACGGATACTGCGTTGAGTGTCTCTGCGAAGCCCTTCGCAAGTAAAAGTGATTTGGTGACGCCGTCAGATGTGGTGGAAGCGAGTCCAGATGAACCGAGCACAACTGGGCTCATGTCTGAGATGCCGTCTACATCGTTAACAAGGCCATCGGAATCGTTGGATATGGATATGAGCGCACTTACCCCGATTGCAAGCCAACTCCCAATCGCTGTTGCACCATAATAAGTGGCTCCGACAGCATCCTCTCTCCCTACTGCGTCGCTGTCACCGTCAGTGAGCAAGAGGGATTTGGTGGTGCATTCTGATGTAATGGAAATGATGTCGGAAGCACCGGGCACAACTGTGTTAATCTCTGAATCTCCTTCAGCATCACCACCAAACCGCATGGACTCATTGGAAACCGACAGTGCTGAACCAATTGCCATTGAACTGCCAATTCCCGTCGCATGGGAACAATGGTTCCCTCCGCATCCCCTATACGCATATCGTATTCCCAAACTACAAAAAAAACGATTCAACTTCAAATCTTAAACAGTTGACAGCAACTGGTAACTTTCACTCTCTGACTCATATGCATTCATATGCAGATTGACGTGTTCTTGTATTTAAACATATCCATACTGCAGATGCGTTTCTTAGAGCGAATGCATTGTGAGACGTTGGAAAACTTGGCGGTAAGCCTTGTCCTCCTTAGCTTGGCGTTGATGTAGAGAGTAGAGAGCAAAAAGTGCTCTCGTAAACACTAAAAGTAGTTGAATAAACCGGTGCCACCTAATTTACATTATCACTGACAGCTTTTTGGACAATTTGACTTCATTTCTAGTGAATAATTAGAGAGGCACAACCAACGGACGAACATTGTCTTTCAAGTAATGGAAAAGAATCAAGGTTGCGATTCTTCGCCTCTGACTTCACATCCTGACACAGGAGCATTGTTTCAATACTTGTGTAGCTCATATTGTACGGAGGTCGAAGGGTAAGAGGGCTGACCTTTTCCTCAAGGTTTGCATTCTCGAATACCAAAAGGTGGTGTCCTAGATGCCATCAGGATCTACCAACGGTATCTATAGATGGGAAAACGGGATGAGATGCATCATCTGCGAAACCAAACTCCTTCCTAATTCACTGCGCAGAAAATATTGAATTTGCACGGATGCTAGTTCTATTAGGAATCGTCGATTCACCTGCCTCTGTAGGTTATGCTGCAATAAGACAAGACAACACGTTGGAAGCCGTTCCGAATAAATCTGGTGAACATGCTAGGCTTTGTGCTCCACAACTTCACTGCGTCTCCCTCGACGCTTACATTTCGTCCACTTCGTTCCGCTTGCCGCAAGATCTTTGGGAAGTGGATCACATTGCGAAATATTTTGCAATCCAAAACCAGTTTGTGTACAATGGCCAGCACTTTTTGGAAATCGTGTTCAGAACCAAAATCCGTCTGTCTCAAGGCGACCATTATATTCACGCATTCAGCCGTTTCACAAGGACTACCTACAAGTTTCAGAGACCTATAAAGTATACTACGAGGTCTGAAGAAATCGCAACGGACGAGCAATCTGCTTTGTACACGGCGGACCTGGGGGCGGCACCGTTTCTGCACACCGTGGTATTTTTTTTCCAAGAGGTAAGCATTGTGCTATATTCAATCTGTATCAGTTTTTCCTTCTCTGCGTTTCTTAAGTTACGTGTCCTTATGAAGTACAATAAATCTGGTTCTAAGCCTCCCCGTGAATTTTAGCATACATAATTTGTCCTGTTTGGTCAAAGAGGATGTGGAAAGTGACAACCACTCGCCTGTGCTGAAGAAAATACGACATGGGATCTTGTTGAAGACATGGAGCGTATGCGAGAGGCAGCTGTAATTGAAAGCTGGATACTGTTTGGTGGGAGCTGGGTATCAACGTTCTCGATTGCATACGCACAAGAGCATGCTCATCGTGTGGTAGGCACGATTGTTTGAGGTATTTGCTTGTCATGCAAACAGGAATTAGACTGGTTGTGGGCCAAAAGGCCAATAAAAGCCTTTTTGTGTGGTCTGCCAAAAGAAATGACAGATTCGGAAGATATCATCATCAAAGCTTTCCATAGCCTTTTAAGGCAGTAGGAAAACAAGGAGGGACGACGTGTGACGGCAAACGCATGGAGCAACTGGGAGCGCAGTGTTTGTAGTTTTGCAGAAAACAGACGGTGCAGCTGAAGTGGACAATGACTGTTAGCGATGTCGAAAACGTTGTGTTTGCCAGTGTTGAGGCTCATTACTTTGTCAACAAAGGCTTTCTATTGGAAGATGATTACTTGGTGAAAGAGAAGCAGATGCAGAAGATGAGGTATATCAAGACAAGCATAGTTGAAGGACGATAGGATTCTGGCTGTGGCCGAAGAAGCGCATATGATGTGGCTCGCATGTACGATCCGCGATGTGTTGAAGATGTTATTGCAGATAAGCAACTCGAAACTGTGCGAGAAACGTGATATCTCCCGAGTGCAAGAACATGCATTTATCAAACGCTCGCTGCTACCTGTACCTACATATGGAAGGAAGCCACATGAGATCATTTCGCTCGCGCGCGCTGCGTGTCCCCGCGCGCGGTACTGTAAAGCTGCACTGCATGCGCGCCAATTGCTGCCGTGCGCCGCGCGTGCGCGCTTCCCGCCGTGACGGCGCGCCCACCGCCACCAACGCGCGCGCGGGCCAACCACTACCGCCGCATGATTGCGTTTCGCGCACTAACGCGCGCGTCACCGCACTCGTCCACGGCCGCCCTACAAGCTGCCCGACGCGCGCGCGCCGCGTCGCTCTCGGCTATTGCGGCGCGTGTGCGCTGCTCAACGCACGCGTGCACGCGCGCGTGCAGACGTGTGCTCCGCCTAGTTACAACTACTTTTTCTTCACATAAGTTACCTTGTACTACCGCTGTGCACCCTTCGCGGGCGGCGCGGCGGCGCGGGCGAGGCAGCTGCGCGGGCGTCAGCGCGCAGGTGGCGACGCGCAGGTGGCGGCGCGCAGGCAGCGGCGCGCAGGCAGCGGCGCGAGAGAGAGAGTGGCAGCCGAAAGTGGCAGCGCGCGGGTGGCAGCACGCGGGCGTTTGTGCGTGCGTCACTTGTTCAACTGCCGCCCGCCATGTGATGTGCGCTTCTTCGCACACAAGAGAATTAAATTATATTTATTTCAATCGGTCAAGCTTTGGGTCAGAAGGCTTTCTTGCCTTGCTGGCGTGAGACCAGGAACATGGAGCTTATCCATGTTCCCTCCTTGGGCTGCTTAGCCCAAGTTCTCCCCGTTGTGCCAGCGCAAGCCATAGCCTGGGAGTGGTCGGGTGGGAGAAAGCAAAGCTAAACCCGAGAGCACGCGAGAAAAGAGTGAGAGCAGGTCACTCGCCGGTCCGAGGAGCTGGCGGCGGCGATGCCGCGCGACGGCGGTGAGCTCCACGGATCGGCGCTTGACCTACAAATAAATTCTTTTCCGCGTGCCTCGAAATCCTAAAAAAATTAGATAAAGCACGCGGGCCTCGCGAGCGGTGCGCGGGCTAGAAGTGCGATCTGGAGGCGGACCAGCGTTAGAGAAGCTCGCATTGAAGGGAGAGCCCCGAGCAATTCCGTTCCTGGCACCAATGCCTAAACAACACGACTGCAACTTTTCGTTTGTCGGTCTTACGACTAGTGTTCGTGTCGCAATGGATAAACTGGGACGTGATGATGTTGTACAGTAATTGCAAATGAGATGCTCAAGGCGGATATTACGGCTTCGTTTCCTTAGACGTGCGTTCGTCATCTTGAGCAGCGGGTGAAACAAGCAATCAGGTTATGCGCGGAGCATGACAGCGGCGTGAATACACTAGTTGTTTCTGGAGGGGTGGCTGCAAACAAAGTAGTACGAACAAGGTTGCAGCAGTTACGTGAGAGTAGAGAGTGGGGCTGCGTGTTTCCTCCAATCTGGCTTTGTACTCATAATGGTGTAATGGTAGCATGGACGGGTATTGAACGTCTTCAAATGGGTATTGCAGACAACACTAGTAATCTGGACGTGCGGGCTCGATGGCATCTCGCTGGCCTAGTTCCACTCTCGGTACCGTTGCCCCCGGATGCATCTAAAGCAGCTGTACCAAAGTAAACGCGACAAGCACGTATATGCTCAATTTCAAACTGTTTCAGACGGATATCAACATGTGTTTGTACTTTATGTATGCTCACAAAGCACATGGAAACATGCGCTTTGCGCGATGAAGACAAGTTTTGAATACGTAATTGAACGTAACATGGTCATCTTCGCAGTAAAGCTTCGGGGGTAGTTGACGTTGAGAACATCTGTGAACTTCCCAACTGTTCTATGTTTAAGAAATGAAACTGTTCCTATCCAACCTGCTTCTGAACAAGTGTAGAGTAAATGAGCTTGAAGTTTCACCAGGCTGTACGATGTTGTCTTCTGTGCAGTATGCCGGTCATGAAGAGGAAATCTATCCAACATGCCTTGTTCTATCGACGCAAATTTCCGGTGTACCAAAAGAAACTGGATGGAAAAGCTACGAAAGACTTGCTCCAGCAGCATCGTCTGAACCGCTTCCCGTGAGATAGATATCGACTGATGGGCGCAACTTGGCATATTCGACCACAGCAGAATGAATCTCATGATTGAGGAAATCATCCAAGCGCTTCATCTCAAGCGCATCGCCGTTGTCGATGGCAGTGTACGCCCTCTATGAAAGGTTGTAGTCGAATCTTGGAGGCCACTTCTTACTTCCGGTAGCAGCAGTGAATGGGCAGTGGAAGACCATATATGCCAAACCTCTAGCATGCATGTACGGCGAAAGACTGTCGACACATTCAATGACAGACTCATTGATGATCTCGGATAGAACGTGTCCCTTCTCTAGCAGCACATCAATTTGCGCCATCATTGTGGCACAATACACTCCGGCAAAGAATGGGTCAATAAGGTCTTTAGTCCTCTCAGGACGCTTGCCCCGCACAATTTCGCCAACCTTCCACATTCGGGTACCGTCAATAGGCGAGATAACAGGGAATCTCTTCGCGCGATTTCCCGCAGCGATCACAGATCGGATCTCATTTCCACATTCCACATCCTCGTAACATTCAATGACAGAGTGGACGCGATGCATGGCGAGAGGGGGAGCGGCGCGGCGAAGTTCAGCGCGGTCATCGCGGCCATCGCGGCCATCGAGGCAGAGGGCGGACAGAGATGCAGTGGCAATTTCGACCACGACGAAGACGGCGCTAGTTGTGCGCACTGAGCGCGTACTATGCGCCCAGATGTGGTTGGCCCCTCGTTAGAAAAATTGCGGACAGCACGTTGATGACGCTGATGCAGATCCGCGCCTTGACGCTCTGTGCGTGGCGCAGCGCGTCCTTGTATCTCTGTGACAGATGACGCGCGCGCGTTGGATCATCAGCCGTGCACGCAGAGGCCCTTGCACGCGACGGGCGAACCGTCGTGTTTGGAAGGCAGCCACGACGTCTCGCGCATGACGGGCAGTCTACACGACGGCTTCTCGTTGCTGGCGGCGTGTGGCAGCGAGCCAATGTAGACTTACGCGTTAACATAAGGAAGACGGTCTCGTCGATGTAGGCCTCGGTCTGATCGCGCGTGGCGGACCGCGGCTGAAGCGCGATTTGCTCTGGCCAGTCGGGCAGCGGCGACGGCGGTGTGGGGCATGGAGATGCGAATGGAGATGGTGCAGTCGCAGAGCGAGAGACGGGAGGACATGTTGCGTGCTGCGCGTCGCGTCTCCAAGGCGGAGAAGGGCGGCGAACACTCGCAAACGCTGGTGGATGCGACTTTTGCGCTGCGCTTCTTTCACAGTAGATTGTTATTACAGCACGTACAGTCGTACACGCCGCACAGCGCGTACCCGCTGCACAGCGTCGCCCCGTAGCGTGCGCTGGATGGTGATCTGCGGCGCCGCGGATCATGTCATGAGTCATGAGTCAACTTCCCCAATCGCTTTCCCCAGTCGCATTCGCCTTCTTCGCGCCGTCGCGGCTGCCCCCCGCTCCGCCTCAACCCGTCCACCGCCGCCACGCCGTCCCGGTCGCGGTATCGTCGCCCCCCGTCGTAACCGTGCGCGACTATGGCGCCGTCAACGTACGTTCCCTGCACAACGCGCTTCATCTGCTCGACGTCGACATTCAATACGACACATCCGCAGACCATAATCGCTCCGCCTCCCGCCTCATCTTCCCGGGCATCGGCTCTTTCGGCGCCGCGATGCGTAACTTGCGCGAGCGCTCGTTTGATCACGCTTTGCGCCAGTATATCTTGGATGATTGCCCGTTTCTTGGCATCTGTCTGGGTCTACACACTTGTTTGAAGGCCCTGAAGAGAGTCCGAATCAGCCGGGACTTGCCGTGTTTCCGAGATTTGCGCGCTGCTTCGGAATGCCGAACGACCCACAACACGCATTGACCGTGTCGCACAGTGGGGGGAATTCGGTCGGCGTGCAACGTCCGTTGTCCACATAGCACCAAGATCAAACGCGTTTCGACTTTGTTCACTCGTTCTGCGTCGGCATGAACGTGGCCGCCACAACGCCGCCCGACACCACGCTGGTGCTTGCAGAACATAGAAAACCGTTCGTGGCACAGAGGCAACATATATGCCACACAGTTTCATGCAGAGAAGTCTGGCGCCCACGAGCTTCTTGTTCTGCCCCACTTTGTACGGCCCACAAGCAAAGATTAGTCGTGCAGTTTTCTTTCGAACGCTGGCGATTCCTCTATATCTGCCTTGTGAAGCAGCGTGAGCCCTAGAAAAGTCCTATTCGCTAGCATGGGCGCGCTTCTGGCCGGTGCGCTTCTTCTCGCGTGTGCCTCTGTTCGGGTCCGCGTGGCCATGAGCGTCGGATCACATCGTGGAAGCCGAAGTGCGAAGCATCTTCGACTTGCAGTTTCAAAGTGCTTAATAAAGTTTTTAACGGAGTTCCCATATGAGTGGGGGTGTGGGATACTCACGAGCTGTAAAGCAGTCGTACAAGGACAAACACAAGGGTTCTTTGGCGTTCCTCCATCACGCCAGTTGTCGGCCCAGCGTCATTGTGCCCCATTTCTGCACCTCACCAGGATCTGTTTTCTCTGGCTCTGCTTCCAAAGCATTCTCTTGCAGTGTCTAGCACGCTTACTGGACCTTTGAATCTTTACAACCTGTGTTTCATGGATGATTCGTTTGATCCATTCCAATTCAGCTGCTCATGTCGACAGATTCTACGGACACCCCGAAGCTGTGAACGTGGTCATTCCATGGGAAGAAGATGAGGATGTTGTTATATCGGCAAGCAGCGATGGTATCATTCGAGTCATTGACTTTCCGAGTCGGAAGCTTGTTGGAGTACTTGACTACCCTACACACATGTAGCATTCGAACACAGATCCCTTAAGTTCTCTTCGAAAAGCAAAAAAGAAGAAGAAGGGGAAAGAGGAACGATGGCCGGTAGAGGATATGGTGAGGTTGAGGGGGCTTGACCTTCCAGATTTTGCTCTTCTTGGGCACGGCTCAGGCATACAATTCTGCGACGGAAGCTGTCTAATCGAAGAACGCTTAGCAGAATAAGATGAATTTGAGAGGAAAAGTGGACAAGTGGAAGTAAACAAAAGGATCAGGACAAAAGCGACGGAGAAGTTGAGACATCAGGTTCATTTCGAAAAAGGAAGAGAAGACGGAAGGGGTTTGATGAGAATGAGAAGAGAACGGACCAGCCTAGTTTCTTCGAAGAACTAAAGTCACAGTCCGGTAACATCTAAACGCGTCGGCGTAGCAAACACGCGTTGCGCGACTGCCGCAGAATACGCGCATTGTGGAGCGCGTTGTGGCAGCTCCGCTGCCCTACAGTCCACTGGCTATGTGTGATACCCTGGGACGTATCTTGTACAGGATTCGCGTGACTTGTGTGTGCTGCGCGTTTTGAAGGGTTACAGGGACGCACAAATAACCTGGTTAGCTCATGGCGGTCGGCTCCTTGCTTTACATGCGCCTCGACTGGCGAAAGCTGCTGTTGTCATCTTCATATATCTCAGCAAGCGCGACGGCAATGAAGCACATGAACAATTAGAGTGCAACAGCAGTCACGTGCTCTTCTCAAGTGCAGTCTCCGGCAGGTCAGATGTCGAGAGAGGAGCAGGGGAACAGACGCGTTTCGATATCGGCGAAAGGTGTGGCGGAGCGGATTGAATGCTTTCGTCTAGGTTCTGCCTGTTGCGTTTCCACGGATGCGGCGTCGCAGCACGTGTATTCACAAACTTATGCGACACTGATTCAGGCTCTTGGGCCGGCGATGCTGTTGGGGGTTGCATCTGAGATCGCTCTGCGGTACCCTTATTAATAGCAGCTGAACTTCTTGGGAGCAGATTGAACGTACTAATTGCGGTGTCCATGTTATGTTCAAGAACGTTCACTTCCTGACTTCTGGCAGAACTTTGTGAGCCTGAAAAAGCAGCAAGAAGAGCCGTTTGCTCATTGCCGGGCTGCACTGCTGATGAAGATTGTGTGTCAGACTGCAAGGGTGCGCTTCCCTTCTGTGCGTTGCATAGGAGCTTCAATGCCGGAGAAAGACTTCCCGGTGCAGACACGGACATCGGAACATCACGGAGACAAATCCATGCGCTGCCAGTGCTCGTGGTAAGGCTGTATCATCATGATTTGAAACGGAGATATACTCAACAAGCCAATCAGCATTCGCACGTCGTAGAACTGTTGGTTTGCAGCAAGCAACCCAGGAGAAAAAAGACGACTTACCAGTGCAACTGCTGTACCGGGTCATAATTTACGAGCACTCCTTCGCAACTCGAGCCGTCTCGCACATTGACCTTGACCCACAACCCTACCAGTGCTTCAAGCAGATCAGCTTGCGGGCTGCTCCGCACTGTGACGGACATTATTGGAGTGTCCAAGGCGTCTCGGTGGGTGACAGTAGGGTGTATGTTGCTTTTGTGGCCAGTCTGAGGGTCTCGATCTTCATCGTTGTGCTGTTTCTTGTTGTCGACCTGTTGGATTGCATCTTCGATTCGTTTGTTCCAACGCTGTTTGACAGCGAAGCGATTGCTACAACGGCGACTGCAGAATTTGCCCTTGCCAAAGCTAGAATCATACAGGAAAATGTGTTTGTTGTTAGATGTCTATATTTGCGGAGGTGAGCGCGGTTTGTGTCTTTCTTACCCGCCGGAATGGGAGGCATCGCACATAGCACATTTGCTCATCATGGGTTTGTGGCGGTTTGATAAAAGGTTTCGCGCTCTGGGTTGGGTGGTCGGAGCAAGGTTAAGCGTGAGGAGAAGAATATCACGGAATGATTCTGCGAAGTAGATTAAGAAGTGAGCACCCGGTGGTAACGCGAACGGAAAGGTATCAGCAAAACGAAAAGGCGCGGGGGTTCATGGTGCTCGGGGTAGTGTTGTAGTAGGTGCTTGCTGTTCAGGTCACGCAGTGTGACGTACTTTGATCATGTGTGACAGCAGAGGTGCGTCATTCGGCCTCTCAGATGAACTTTACTGGGCTCGCGGACGAGCGTCCGCCGTCCGTCACTGTCGGAGCACAGCCAAGAGCACGTGTGACTACCAACGGTAATCGCGTTGATGACACGTCAGCAAGCTCAGAAATGTGCGCAAGTTCGAATCGCAATACGCGTGCGGCTGTTGCGCAGTTAGTATTCGGTATCGATACACAACTGCACGTGATTCACTTCGCATCGCTGCGTGAAACGGCGTGTGATGCTCGAGCAAGGCGGCGGGTGCAACTTTATGGCAAACCTTTTGGCCCCTTTTTCTTTTAGATCAAGCGCGACAGCAGTCCGAGCTGCAGCACACACGCAAAACGCCCTTGACTTGGAGCAAACCCAAGCGACACTTGCAATACCAAGCCAAGGGGTGTGGGTTCACCGGTGCGGTCACAGCAAACTAAAGATGGAAACGTACGGCTGGAAGGGATATGCTAAGTGCGTAAGTGCGTAGATACGAGTTAGTGTTACCTACACACACAAGCTTGCAGTACTTGCCTCCGCGGGCCGTGCAGCGCTTACGTACAACGGAGCTTCTGAGACTCGAGTTGTATGCTCGCGTCGGCGCATAGTGCAGCCTTTTTGCCGCCGTTTGCTACACATGGGTTTGGAGTCCAAACCCATGTCCAAACTTTGGACGTTGGCACGCTGCTGATTGTTGCGCGTGTGGCTTACGTGTGCACGTGGGCGCAGGGAAGGCTTGATTGCTTCTGCGACTGTATTTTGTACGATGATGCAATACATGTTTCCACTCTCTCTGACCCTCTATCTCTCCCCACCCTCCTTCCCTCTCCACCCCCTCGCATGGGCCTTGCACACCTTGTACTGTACACAACTTTCGCTCCAAGACCCGCTCCCCTGCTGATTCCTTCTCCATCGCCAACTCGCAGCAGCGCGTATCCGGCGAGACCGCTTCCATCAACGTCGACTCGGCCGACTTCCCACTCGCGTCGTCCACCCGCAAGCTTGCCGTCGAGTCACCCCCTACCCAACCGCTTTCCAACAGCTCCTTCTCCAACTCCTAACCGCGTCATACCAGTCGTCACTTGCTGCGTCTCTGTCGCTCGCACGACCGTCTGTCCGACCCGCGCGCCGATTCACCCGCGTCCACGGTGCCATCCGTAACTGGTTGTCGCGATGCTCTGCCAGATCGATCCGCCGACCACTCTTCCGTTTCCGAGAGCCGTTTCTCGTGCAGTGGCGTGCGAAGCCACCGCATCAATAACCTACTTCAGCACTCGTCGCGCTCGCTCAACTTTCGCTTCCACAATGCCCAGCCCAATTCAGATTCAGCTTCCCCTAACCGTTCTTCCGCCTCAACTTCAGCCGTCGCCAAGCGCTTGCGCATACCACCCTATCTACCAAAATGCAACGACAAGGTGCTTACACCAACAGTAACTCCCCGTCGCAGTCTGACGAATCCATCTCCTTCCGCACCATGCAAAAGGAGCGTTCGAGGACCAACAGAGGTTCCAATCCGCTGCGTCGCCCGCGTACGAAATGTACGGCGTCATAAACGGCGCGTCCGGCGCGATGCGCGACCCGCTGCAGCTGCCGCGCACCCGCCGCTTGCGGCCGCACGCCGCAGCGGCGAACGCTCGTTCGTGAGCGGCGTGTTTGCCACTGTGTTGGGCGCCACCAGCTTCCTGGGGCGCTACGTTGTCAACCAGCTGGGGCGCATCGGCTCGCAGCTCACCGTGCCCTTCCGCGGCGACGAGCTACACGCGCGCCACCTGCGCGTCATGGGCGATCTGGGGCAGGTCGTGCCGCTGCCCTTTGAGCTGCGCGACGTGCAGTCGCTGCGCCACGCCGTGCGCCGCGCGCATGTCGTCATCAACCTGCTCGGAAAGAACTACCCCACCCCCAACTACTCCTTTGCCGACCTTCACGTGGAGCGCCTGCACAAGATCGTCCAAATCGCGCGGGAGGAACGCGTGCCGCACTTTGTGCACGTCTCCACTGCCCCGCCGCAGCAGCCGTGCCACAGCGAGTGGCTGTCCACCAAGAAGCAAGGCGAAGCGTTGGTACGCGACGCGTATCCGTCCGCCACCATCGTGCGTCCGGCCGACATGTTCGGCGCGGAGGACCGCTTGCTCACGCGCATGGCCTCCAACCTGGTTAGGATGCCGCTCATCTCGCTGGCGGAGCACGGCGACAGTCGCGTGCAGCCCGTGTGGGTCAACGTCGCTAGGAGAGCGGATGTTGTGTGGGATGAATCAGAGGAGACGCCGATCTCGCAAGTCACGTCGCGTATTTCAACGTAATTCAAAAGCTTCTTCTGACATGTCGAGATTAAGATTTGCTCGTGTCGCCCAAGAAGCAGAAGAAGATCCACATGTTCCTAGCCTACGAATGGCATTATTCCACATAGAAACGGATGATTTTGAGCTAAAGATGGGCGGCGTTGACCATTCTCGCTTTCTTTTAAGCAACCTTGTTGTTGCTGCCGGTGGATGTGGGGAAGAGAAGGTCATGCCAACAGAAGCGATAGAGTTGTTCATTAGGCTTTGGAATCACGCAAAACACTGTTGCAAGACTGCGGAGGAAGAAGAGCTTCTCATTTTTGCTCTAAAGCTTCAACGTACACTGTTCGATCTTTCACGACAGCAGTGGAGATCGGGCCTCTTAGCAAAGCACACTTGGTCTGAAGAGGACTTCGCAAGGATTGTTGAACATGGCAGGTATCACCCCTGCATTGATGTACGTGAGCAGGCTCTTATCTTGGTAGGTAAAGCAGTGAATCTCAACCCAAACTTGTCAACCCTTGGTTCTGCCTGGATGCAAGAGCTCGAAACTGCCGCCAGCTCAAGTAGTTCTTCCAGCCGTATAGCCGTATGCAGAAGCCCTCATTGCCAGTGACATGGAATGCTCTCAAACGTCTGCAGATTTATGTCAAGAATTTGGAACAAGAGGTTTGCTCTTGTGGACAAAGCTTTTGCGGGATGATCACACCGATGCTGTTTCTCATGCACTAAAAGCAGTGCAAGCATATCTTTGGGGACCTGAAGGTGTTGCAAAGGGTGTTTTGCCAACTCTCACAGAAATTTTCAAACGCTTGGCGCATATACACAAGAGCTCGCCTGCTCTCTTCCTCTTCGCCGAGTCTCTGTTGCGTGGGAACGAAGAAGTTATAAATTCTTTCATTTCCTTGGGAAAGTAACGGGCCAACTGATTCAAAACACAGAGATCTTTGAGTGTCGAACAGAGAAAGTGCTTGATGCCGAAACATCCCACAACACGCGCTTGTTTGAACTAGAGGATGGTTCGCTTCGTGGGGAGACGATTTTAGAAATGCAACTTGTGGCACGATGCTATAGTAATATACTCTCCATAATCCAAAACAACAACCAGTGCCTTAGGGAAGAGGCTGAACGCCTGCTTGAAGACCTTTCAGCAGAGCTAAGCATGGCTTTCGAATGCGCATCGCAATCAATCAGCTCCGGAATACTAGGGTAGAAGTCGTTTAGTAATACTGGTTTTGAAACTTGCTATGCGTCCATATTGCGTACTTTTCTTGGGATACGTTGCATACAAATGATTTCCGAAAACAACGACTCCGTTGCTTTGAGGAATATGGCAAAGAAGCTGCGAGCTGAAACTGTGCAATGGAAGCACTCATTGCATCCAGTATTGACAATGGCAGTAAATGGTCTCTGTGGAATAGTAGATGGCAAAAGAGGGCCGTGGGAAGCAGAAGCAACAAACCAAGTCTTATTTCTATTGGAACATGACTAATGAGCGGTTCCTTTGACTTCAGTTCTTTGCTTTTTTTACTACCTTTCTGTATCTCCCTATCACCGACGGGATGCCCATTTCAATATATTGAAGCCTGTCGGAACGAATATTATACCCAGAGCAAGTGGCAAAGGAGCATCAAAAGGTGCATCAAAGTACAGAGAACCCCACTTGACCAAAGCGGACCCTACTGCGGAAAGAACGAAGAGCTTGAGTGTGAAAAGCAAGCTCGAATCTGGCAAGCTAGCAAGATCCTCAAACCCAAGAAGCGAAGAACTGCTTTTTTGCTTCTGTTCGGATTCAATAACACCATCGCCAGCCTCGCTGCCCGCCCTGGAAATACGAAACGTAGCCAGTGCCATAGTCGCACTTCCCAGTACAGTAAGAGCTGCCTGGAGGAGGACAAGTATATTAAGCGATGGAGCGTTGTAAAAGAAATGGTAAGTACAAGCGCAAATACCGCTCGTGTGTAAGGGGAGTATTCCCCAGGTGAGACCCTTCCATTTCTGATTCTCAGACAATGCGGCATATTGCCAGACCAGACCCATTGCAACCAGCCATTCAATAAGACTTGACAGGTGAATGATCCAAGTAGGAAACGATAAGGCATTTTGCGGTTCTTGATGTACAGGAGCGAACAATAAAGAAGCCACCGGGAGCAACATCATAAAAGTTGGTAGAAGCTGAGCAGTCAGCTTTGCCGATTCCCGAGTCTTTGGTTTTGACTCACTATCCAGCTTCGAAGTTTGTGGTTGTCTGAAACCGAGCACAATAAGAAGATTTGTTATTGTGAGCAGAGATTCTGCACCTCCATGCAATCAGTCTATGTTTGCCAGAATATCATGGTAATGGGCCTTAGCGCATATTCCGGCTGGAATAGTTGCAAATACAAAAACCAAGAGAAAGCGGAAGCCGAAGTTCAAAAGAGGTGGACATTTCGCTTCAGAACGGTTCAAAACGTAGAGGAAGGCAAGGTAAGGAATCAAAGAAACAGCAAAGCTCTGTCCGGCCGGTCCGTCTATCGCGGCTGGAGACACCGACCACGAATCAACCAACATTTTCGTCACATTCTCTGGTGTAGAACGTGGCACAGCCGGCACAACTCCTAGCGATGTGCCCCATAGCGATGAACGAGTGTATACGGTCCCTCTATGTATGAATGAACCAGGACTGAACCGTGAACCAGAAACAGATGCTATTCGCTGCAGACGGCATCGATATGTCGTCTTGCTCAGAAATGCACAGGGCGGCGCACCAGCGAGCACTGCTCGCCAGACACGGCGCGTTCCTGCTCGAACAGCCCGTCGAGCTTTCGTTGTACGCGCCCAAAGCCGACGTATCGGCCATCCAAGTAACGGCTATCGCCGCGTCGCGTAGTAAAAAAGAAGCGGCTATCCACGTAGCCATGCGCAACCACCATGGACAGCACGCCGGGCGCCGAGTGCGACAGTCTCCAGTTCTTCGCGCGCAGACGGCCGTCCGAGGGGGCGGCCGCGCCGGACACGCCGCCGTTGCGCAGCGTGTCGCCCAGCTGCACGTTGAGCTGCGGCAGCACGCGGTACACGCCCTTGTTGTCGTACGCGCGCGCCGCTACTAGTGCGGCGAAATTGGCCGTCGTGGACGGCGTTAGTTCGCCGTACAGCGCGAGCGTGAGCGAGCGTACGCTGCAGTCCGGCAGCTCGAGCCGGAGCTCCACGCGCTGCATGATGGCCAGCTCGGACACCAAAGCGTCCACGTCGCCCGATGCGCCGTCTGCGTCCGCCGTCTGCGCCACTAGCATGGAGCAGCCGGCCGAGCAGCTCCTGCCACGACCCCAAAAAATGGAGGCGCAATCGTGACAGAAACGACAGTTTTTCGATACTGTACCGAGCTGCCACACGAAATCAGCACTTGGCGCCGCCAACCGCCGCCGCCATCGCCCCCGCCGCCACCGCGTGCGTGCCCAACGCGTCGCGCCGCCGCCACCGCGGGCGCGCCGCACGCGTCGCGTCGCGGCCGCCGCCACCGCGTGCGCCTCCCGCGCGTCGCGTCGCGTCGCTGCCGCCACCATCGCGTGCACGTTCCGCGCGTCGCGTCGCAACCCAGTCATGATGCTGCCGCCACCGTCTACCGCTCGAAAGTCGCACGCGACGTCGCAGTACTGCCCCGCCGCGCCCCCACCACGCCGGCGCACGCTGCTTTGCTGCCGCCACGGCGGTTGTTGCCAGTTCTGGTGCTGTTAGCGGCCGCGCTGCTGGCGGCTGCGGTGCTGCTGCGCTCACGCGGCGGCGATGGCGCGTCATGCACCTGGCCGCCGTCGGCGGACGGCGAGGAGTTCGAGCGCACGATGCTGGCGGGCGCCCGGCTGGTGGCGCCCGTGCAACGCGTGGCGCCGCCCGCCTTTCTCCTGCACACTTCCTTAGAGACGGCGCCCGCGCTGCTGCGCCACCGGCTGGAGCCGCCACTGTCCCGTCCTTTTCTGTGTGCGCGCGCGTCTTCAACACGCGCCGTGTCGTGCTTCCTCGTCGTGGCGGGCGGCATGCGCCGCGACCACTTGGGAAGGTGAAGTTTATTCAATATGAAGAGAATTTGAATGTCGTAAAGAGCACTCTTGCGAGTGCGTAGATGTTTGACTATTGTGTACCGTTTTACTCCATGGGCGTTCTCGGGAAAAGGCTTACGCATGTGAATTATGACGCATTCTTCTTGTCTTCCCGGCGTTGGCGGCGCTTTTTGTTAGCTTTCATCTTCTTCTGTATCTCCTTTCATTGCTTAGGAGAGAGAGTTTGACTTCAGTTGTTCCGCATAATTCTTCTTAGGTTCATAGTCGACGTAGGTAACCAACTCCGATGGTAGTATGTAGTATCGGCAAATAGGACATACCTCTCCAGTAGGCGTTTTCATATGAGCCTCAATACAGGCAGAGCAGAATACATGTTGACACTTCAGTTTCGTGACTAAACCACGTAACTGCTCAAAGCAGATTGCGCAATCATCTGGGTGTGAAACGCGATTCGGCTGTGAGGATGAAGACATGACACAATACGCTCAGATGAAACGAGATCTGTAACAACGATGTGTGCGAGTGCGTTCGAATTTATGTCAGGGAGCTTGACACGCCAAGAACGAGGGTTCGCGGCGCGGGTAATGGGGTTCATTCTATGCGCGCTTCCGCCCGCGGTGAGCAGAAGCCACCGCCGACACCACGCCAGCTTTCCCACTGTAGGCAATGGCCAGCTTGTCTGCTTGTACAGCGCACAACTAAGCAAACCAAACCGTGCGCGCACGCTGAGCGTCACAGTGGAGCATACTGTACTACTGTACTACCACCGATGAGCGCTCTACACGCGCTCAGGCGCGAATGCCGACGCCGCATGGCGCCAACGCGCCCTCCGCCATCAAGGCGCCACCAAAAGACACTGATGGGACTGCTGTACGCGCTCATGCGCCAGGGACACTGCTGAATAGCGCTGAGGGACAAATCAAGTGCAAAGAGGACACCGCGTTGCCACCGAACGCCACCGACGTGGCCTCCGATCGCGCTTAGGCACCCACAACATCGCTGGGTGCCTCTCGAGATCTGCTGAAGGGGGCTAGGGCATATCGCAATGGTACACAGGACACCGCGCTACAATCGAGTGCCGCCGACAACGCGCTGCAGACGAAAGCCAAGGATGAGCACACAGCACTTGCACTGCCGAACGTCATCGATGAGCGACCAGCACCTGCACTGCCGAACGCCACCCTCACCGCACGGACATCGAACGCCACAGATGAGTCTCACGTGCGCACCCGCATGCCACCGCCAAACGATCACGATAAGCCGATGAATGACACAATGAGGAACAAAGCAAGTGCAATCAGGACACCGCGCTGCCGGCGACCGCCACCGACGCCGCACCAACACTGTAAGCCACCGACGTGCCTTCTCCGCGCGCACTCACAAACCCACGACACCGCTGGATGAGTATGAAGGGCTGTTGTATGGAGCTGGAGCGCACCGCAAGGGTACACAGGGCACCACGCTGCCACCGAACGCCACGACAATGGATTGCAACCAAACGCCACTGACAACCTCCCGCGCGTGCTCGCGCACCCACGACACCGCTGAATGACTTAGATGGGTTGCTGAAGGGCGCAGAGGCGCACCATAAGAGCACATATGACAGCGCGCGGCAACTGGACGTCACCGACAACGCTTTGCAACCGAATGCCACGGCCGAACATTTTTACCCAACGACCTATGCAGATGACCGTGATGTGCCAGGACAGAAGCTTCACGCGCCTCGAGAGGGAGTGCACGAGCGAGGGTGTGAAGAACGAAACGTTCGAATGCGAGGAGCTGATGTACGACAAGCTACGGGACTCCCGAGGCTTGTGCTGCCCTCCACACTGACACATGAGTTAGGATGGATGCCGCAAGCCGACTTTACGAGCGTGGCACTCGATCGACGAGTGCGAGATGCTCATGGTGAGAGGGTGCGGATACTGACGATGGCAGGCGAGCGGCGTATACTGCGTGTGGGAACTGGTGAAGTTAGCACACCTCGACGGAATGGACGACACAACGGAGACGAGACCTGCTGGGACGGTGGTAGTATCGCGACACGACTGGGACGTTGGCTGCGCATGCCATACCGCAGTCAGCGGTTTGAAGGTGATGTGGGTGCAACAGGTCAGGATAAGGACGAGAGTGAAGCTCAAGGCTGCCAGAAGCACAACGCGGCGCGGCGGCGGCAGTCGGCATGGCGCGGCAGGCGGGGGTTTGCAAGCAGCGTGGCGGTTGCACAGGCGGTGCGCGCCGCAAGCGCTGTTGTGTATCACCGAATTGAAAGCGGTTTAGCGCATCATTCGCCGCATCATGCGCCAAACCGCTTTACATGATGTGGCACAAGCAGCTGCGAGGGTAAGCGCGGCACGAGCTGTTGCTGGGGGTGAACGTTGGATAATCAGCACGCGCATTGCGCACGCGCAATTACGGGCTGCATTTTTGCTGTACGCGCATGACGCGCATGACGCGCAGCGCAGCGCGAGCAAAATGATCGCCTTTTGTTGTTGCGCCGATTTTGCAACAACAACTTTTGACCACTCTGGCGCGACGGCGTGCTAGCACGGCCGTGCGCGGCGTAGCGCCAGTGAGAGTGCGAGCGTGGCGGCGAGCAGCAGTGGCAGCAGGCGCGCAGTTGGCGCATCGCGACGGCGGGGTGCGCATATCAGATATGGCGCAAGTTTGGGAGACGATGGCGGGAGCTCTTGCTTTATCGTTGTGCACGCACAGCACCGCCACGGCTGCGGGCGCTAGTCGCACACCAAGAGCCGCTGCTGGCTACGATGTTTACGGGCTGGCAGAGCGCGCGACCAACGGTACTTTTTAACTGCCGCTGCCCGCCGTGCGTGCGCGCTTGCGCGCTGTGCGCTGTGTGTGCGCGCGCGTGGTGCTTCGCCGCACGAGCGTTCCGTGAATACAACACTTTTAAGTGAAATGTACAAACCTTATTTTATTCTTCCAATTTTTGAGAGCGAGCGCGTACAACGGCGTTGGCAGCAGCGCGCGACAATACCTTTGCGCCAGGCATGCAAACAACTTTGCCCCAGCGCCAACACCTTTGCCCCAGCGCCAACAGCCTGTACTTCAGCGTGCCTACCCGCGCGCCTGCGCGCCTGCGCGCCCGCGCGTCTGGCCGCACACGCGCCTGCCCGCCCGCGCGCCTGCCCGCCCACGCGCCTGCCCGCCCGCGCGCCTGCCCGCCCACGCGCCTGCCCGCCCACGCGCCTGCCCGCCCGCGCGCCTGCCCGCCCACGCGCCTGCCCGCCCACGCGCCTGCCTGCCCACGCGCCTGCCCGCCCGCGCGCCTGCCCGCCCTCGCGCCTGCCCGCCCGCGCGCCTGCCCGCCCTCGCGCCTGCCCGCCCACGCGCCTGCCCGCCCGCGCGTCTGGCCGCCCCGCCACGACTACCGCACGTGCAAGCGGCGGTGATGGCTCGCGAGCGGGTAGAGGCGGTGGCGACACGCAAACGGTGGCGACGACGTGCAAACAGTGGTGGCGCGCAGGCAGTATTGGCAGGCGGGCGGTGGAGTGGGCAGGGCAGCGGCGTCAAGAGGGCGGTAACAGTGTCGCTGGCTAGTGGGTGGTGGCAGCGGATGTGCGCTTGTGCAACGGTGGCTGTTGAGGCTGGTGGAAAGCGACTCGCAGTGCTCAAACTGTCGCGAGAGGCAAGCGATCACAGTGGGAACGTCCGAAAATTCCCACCGTCGCAAATCCGTGAAGGCTACGTCCTTGCTCTGTCGTGGACTTGTCCAAAATGACGTACTGCTCTGACATCTGTATGGTGCAGTTACACGGTACACGTAGTCAAAAGTCAGGAACAGTGAATTCAATCTGTTTTTGCGTGTAAGATGTTGTACTCAAGTATGATTTCATCCTCTGGGCTCACAAAACTATGAGCTTTGTACGCGTAGCACCATTTGATTGGCCAAAAATCTTTCGCTTGCAGCAACACAATATCCACTGTCCGACCGACAGAGAGCTCTTCACTAAACCGTCGCCATCGACGGTGGCGTGTCAAGCCCCATCCGAGAATGTTCTGGTTTCAAAGATCAACTGACAATCTCTCTCCGCGACAAAGAAAGAACACAAAAACTCTCAACCACCCATAATTTTTACTCAGTGCTGAAAAAACGCCCAGAACTAACTTTGCTAAATACTGCACGGTCCTTAGCACATATCTTAGCTACGGCAACAGACAATGCTATAAAAGGCATCAATCATATCTCATTCTCACATCATCATAGCCCTATCTTCCAATACCATTTCCAGCGCGGACTTTGCCAAAATATTCATGCCACCGAGAGTCATCCCAAAATTCATCAGCAATACTGGATCCAACACATTATTTCGAAAACGAATCCAATTACATTAAGGTCGGTAAAAGGTTCAACTTAGTTTTTTGCAGGAACCGAAAAGACTTGCACTGGCTTTCAAAACTCCCGAGAGATTCACAAAGTATGGGAAGGCGTTCGCCATCATAAAATGGCTAAACAATTTCTGTATATGTGAAGAAACAAATGCAGGATATCGCAACCTTAATTTAATTCCAATTGCAGTACTTAAAACGCTCGTTTTGTATTTGCACACTCAAAAAAAATAGAATTACAAGTTCAAAATATGCGATTGAACAGCGGAGCACGTTGCCTGCTCCTCAAAGAACTCGTTCAGTGACATTTCGATCTTGCTGTCAGCCTTTGATCTCGTGGTGATGACAGTTCGTTTTTAGTCATCAAATCAGGACGTTCAGGGAAGCTTTTCTCACAAAGCGTTTATGACTTCCCCGCTCATTTCTCCTATCGACATGTATATTGATACCCTTGACGTCTTTTTGCTTTCTTCGCTGGACTCCAGTTTTTTGTGGTTCTTGAACGACTTTACAATCCTTGTTTCTCATACATGCTTGAGCGAGACCCAGCAAATCGTTCGAAGAGTATCGTTCTTGGCTTCTTTGGGTATCTCTTGGCCGCTGTTTTTCATTGCGCTCAGATTTCATGACTCGTACATTATTTTAGATAGACTTTCGCAAATTGGTAAACCCTACGTATCATCTTCGTCGCCACAAAGCACGGTCAGAACTCGACGAAGATCTCAAGCTCTGCAGCGAACACACAGGGTTGCAAATGTCTATCCTGGACATGCAATATGACCTTTGTCCAAAGCTTTTAAAGCACGGAGAAGTTGTTCATAAACTCTTATGGTACACCATGCCACCCAAGAACCGTAGCGGTTCTATGGCGCCATCGACGCTTTTCGATTCATTCCAATTCATCTAGCAGGGATGGGACGCGAGCGAGGACTGAGTACCAAGAAGGAAACATTCCAATGTCCCCAAATGCAAATGCTTCTGACAGTGATGGAGAGAAAAATAAAACGCTTCTTTTCAACGACAGTCGACTTAAGAAAAAGCGCTTGACTGAGTAATTAGACCGACCCCGGAAGGAGTTTGAAGACAAGTCTGATATAGAAGAGAACTTCACAAGTTTGTTTGCCGCACTTCAATCAGTAACAAATCGGTGCGAACAACTAATAAAGCCCATCGTCGGAAACCACCCGGCCTCCAAATCTTGAATTGATACGTGAAATCGCTTTCATTGGGCAGAAAGCTTCTGCTGTGTAAGTTCTCACTTCTGTACCAATATTTCCGAAGATATTGTTCATTTCGTCCCAGATAAGAATGGAGGAGATAGAGTCCTCTTTTTATACAAGTGCCGTTGTAGAAGCCCTCATTGATCTCGGTAGTATTCAGACCGAAGATTTGCCGGCCTTCCGTTCAAAAAAAAGACGCGTGCGGTCCGCATTCGTGGACGACTCGTATGTATACTAAACAGAAAGAGAAAGCAAAGCCGCTAAGAAGGTTGGAGAGTGAGCTTTTTAGAGCTTTTGTCTAGTTGCATTCATGGCGCTTCAGAAGCTGAAGGCCGGGGCCAGCTGGACCATTTTAACAGCCAGCTTCCACCCGCTGACGTATTCGAGTTGTTAGTTCTTTCACGAGACAAATTACATACCATTCTCGCCAACCTCTACAGTAATTAATTAACATTTCACTTCCAGCTCTCCGCTTCAGATTACGATATGAATTCTTTGCAGAGCAATGCGACCACTACCTGCCGGGTTTAGTACCAACTTACGGTTCACTTAATCCATGGACGAGAAAAGCACTCCAGAGCTTGTCACGTGGTTTGGAACAGATATTTCGGTTATATACAGTATCTTTTGTTTTTCTGCAGCGCGGCGAGCGAGCTGGTGATGACGGCGGACGGCCATGGCGGGGCTGGCAAGAAGACGGCTTGGGTGCTCTACGCGGGAGATGAGCGGATGACGGTGCTAGCGAAGCGTGCGGACCGCGGTTGCGAGCTTCGTCAATCAGTGGGCGTCGCGTCTTTTCTGCCCGGTGCGCTGGTGATGGTCTACTTTAGAGACAAAAGTCTGCGGTAGGCAGCAATGGGACGTGAGAGCGTTGTTGTGGGGCTAGTTGTATCGGTTAATCATTCATGTCTATGAGTTTATTGGGGGCAGAGCTACCGCCGTATTTGTACCATTTAGGGACCCGTCCAGGTTAGTGGACTGTTGTGAGGATATCGACCAAACGGCTATTGGCATCCCGAGTGGAAATGCTTAGGACCGGTGCACGCGTGTCGCTTAGTGATCATTATCTGGCCAGCTCGTTCACGTGGTCCAGCGCTTTCACGCTGCACATCTCAAAGCCGCCGTTTCCGCCGCTCTGCCGCCCAGGGCGGTCCGCAATGCTGTGAGCCGCCGTTTCCGCTGCTCCGCGTCTCCGCCTCCGTTTTCGCTGCTCCGCGGCTGCTCTGCCGTCTCCACTGCCCCGCAGCTCCCCGCCGTTTCCGCTGCCCCGCCACGCTGTCGCCGTCATCGCTGCCCCGCAGTTTGCGCCGCTACGCCGCTCCGTCGATACGCCGCCCCGTCGCTGTATCGGCCGCTTCCTCTCCTTTTTCGACGCATCGGCGCCGTCCCTGCCGCTCCGCGGCTGCCGTCGACGCGCATCGCCGCCTTCTCTCCCGCATTGCCGTCGTCTGCGCCGCTTGGCAGTTCTGCCAACGTCTCCGCCGCTCTGTCATTGCCTGCGCCGTCTACGCCGTTCTGCGCCTGTCTCTACCGCTCCGCCGCCGTGTCCGTCGCTTCGCGGCCGTCTGCGTTTCTCCGCTGCTCCGCCGCCGTCTGAGCCGATCCACCGCCGTCTCTGCCGCTCTGCCACCGTCTCCGTCGCTCTTCGCCGCCGCGTTCTTCGCCGCTCCGCCTCCGTCTGTGCCGCTTCGTAGCCCGAATCCGTGCTTCATCTCCGCCGTTTCGTTGCCGTCTTCGTCGCATTGCTGCCGCCGTCGTCTCTAAACTGCCGTTGCTGTCACCCCGCCGCCGTCCCTGTTGAGATGCTGCCGTCACTGTCACTTGGCCGCCTACGCGCGCTGGTCTCCGTTTTGGCACGTGGCGCATATGCGCTGGCCAACGTCAGTAGCGACATGCATGTGCCCACACAACCGCAGAAGGGAAAGACACGTCATTGACGGAGCGGATGGGGACGCTGGTGTAAGAGCGCGCAGATGAGAGGCTGGAATAGTAGGGCGGAGAGTGGGTTGGCAAGCCGGGCGAGCAAGGGAAGGAGACTGAGTTGGACTAGGTGCGACGTGCCAAGATTGATCTGCGTGGCGTAGCAGAACTGGAGGCCGGCCATGGCTGGCGTACGGAGTAGCGGTGGAGGTGGTGGTGGTGATGAGGACGATGACGCTGATCGCGACGCTCGGTTGGGGTTCCGTTACTTTTTATTAATTCGAGCGCGGTGGTTGCGGTGGCAGCTGCGGTGGCGGCTGCGGTGGCGGCTGCGGCTGTTGAGCTGCAACCGCCTGACGTGCGAAGAGCAACTTACGGGAGATTGAGACGAGCAATGAGTTGGAATGCATTCGTCAGCCAGAGCTTAGTGAAGAAAAGTTGTTGACTGAGTGAGCTGTGCACGTATGTGACGTGTACAGCGTGTCATCGTATTCATGTGGTCGCGAGAACGTAATCACCATCGTCCCCCAAACGACAACATTCTCTCAATGTTGCACAGAGGAACAGACATTGACACCCGTCCGCCACAGCAATGCACGGCGCTAACTCTTTTATCACAGCGCGTCGTGCCACCGCATAGTGCGGGAGCAAAGCGTTACATCCAACTTTAGATACAGCTGGTAGCGCGCCCGCCACCGCGCGCACCGCCCATCGCGCGCACCGGCCGTCGCGCACCGCCCATCGCGCGCACCGGCCGTCGCGCACCAGCCATCGCGCGCACCAGCCGTCGTATGCACCAGCCGTAGTTTGCACCCGCCGTCGCGCACCGGCCACCGCGCGCACCAGCCGTAGTATGCACCTGCCGTCGCGCACGCGCCACCAAGCGCACCCGCCGTCGCGCACGCGCCACCACGCGCATCCGCCGCCGCGCACGCGCCACCACGCGCATCCGCCGCCGCGCACCCGCCGTCGCGCACCCCCGCCGTCGCGCACCCCGCCGTCGCGCACCCGCCGTCGCGCACCCCGCCGCCGCGCACCCCGCCGCCGCGCACCCGCCGCCGCGCACCCGCCGCCGCGCACCCGCCGTCGCGTACCCGCCGTCGCGCACCCGCCGCCGCGCACCCCGCCGTCGCGCACCCGCCGTCGCGTACCCGCCGTCGCGCACCTCCGCGCCGCCGCGCACCCGCCGTCGCGCACCCGCCCGTCGCGCACCAGCCGCCGCGCACCCGCCGTCGCGCACCAGCCGTCGTGCACCCGCCGCCGTGCACCCGCCGGCGCGCACACGCGTGCGTGAAATCGTTCGATGTGTTCGCTTCGACTTTGCAGGCGGCAGATCAATGCTGCAGGTCATGGCTCGGCGCGGCGTGGTGGCCGCTCGGCGCGGCGTGGTGGCGGCGCGGCGCGGCAGGCGGCGGCGCGGCGCGGCAGGCGGCGGGCGCGGGCACGGCAGGCGGCGGCGCGGCACGGCAGGCGGCGGCGCGGCACGGCAGGCGACGGCGCGCAGGTGGCGACGCGCAGGTGGCGGCGCACTGGTGGCGGCGCGCTGGTGGCGACGCGCAGGTGGCAGCGCGCGGATGGGCAGCACGCGGGCGTTCGTGCATGCGTCAGTTGTTCAACTGCCGCCCGCCATTTGATGTGCGCCGGGCGGCTGATTGAGAGTGCGCTCGTTCGCACACGAGAAAATTGAATTAAATAAATTTTAGTTTTGGGGCTGATCGCATCCAACGCCAATGGCGCGAACGCTGGCACGCGCCCACGCCATGGCGCGGCGCGGCGCGGCGGTGAGCCAGCCACGGCGCACGGCGGCAGTTCACTACGTAACAGCGCCGGCAGCTGAACCGAAATTAAATAGCAAAATTAGCAAAAGCACACGTGCGCCACGCCTGCAGCGTGGCGCGCGTGCGCGCGCGTGCGGAACACAAGCGCGCGCGCGTGTTGTTGCACGCGGCGTGTTGTTGCACGCGGCGTGGCGGCGCGCGCAGCGTGGCGGCGCGCACGGGGTGGCGGCGTACGCGAGGTGGTGGCGTTCGTAGCGCATAAGGTGAGCGGCGGCGCTTTCGCGATGATGATGACTACAGCGCTCGCGCGTGCCGCCGAGTACGGCACAGGCCTGACGCACGGCGCGCAGCTTGAAGCGCCGCGCTGCAGCCACAGCATGCATTGATCTGAAATGATGGTGGATGCGCTGTCTTTTTTGGTGCATGCTGCATGTGCAATCAACACGCCCCAACAAAACGAGATCATTTGATCATCATCATCATCATGACGCACCGCCGCGCGCATCCACCGCTGCACGCATCCACCGCTGCGCCCGGCCCACCGCCATACGCGCCGTCGCTGCACCCTGCCGCACACAGCCACCCCACCCCGAGCATCTACGCGGTGCGGCGCGCGCACCACCACGCCGCCACGCCAGCTGGCGCGATTGTATGTCTGTCAAACGCCAGCGGTGGCTGCGCGCGCAGCGGTACACGTAGCCGTGCACGTGGCCACGCGTGCGCACCACGCGCACAATACACAGCAGCGAAGCGCGCCGTTTGTTTTGCACCGCTATGTATAGCTGTAAGGCTGGGCGCGCAGAGCACGCAACAATCCAGGGCACAGCCAATGATGGGCGGCTGCGGCGTGCTGTAATGCGCGAACACATGTCGTAGACACGTCCGACGTGTCGCTTAACGATGTCGCGCGGCTCTCGTCGTTGGAGCGCGCTCACTTTTAAGCGCATGTGCCGTTGTACCTTCGTATATATACCACATGGCGGGCACCAACAACAACGGGCGTCGTCGTACGCAAGTGCGCGACACGCCGCCCCTTCGCGCTCTGCCCGTTTGTTTGTTTGCTTTTGCCGCCGGTTGAGCACCATGACATCGAGACCACCCGCTAACAACGCCCTCTGTCACGACTGTTTCACACCGATCGACGGCTCTTACGGCTCTGGTCGTTTCTGTGGCATGTCGTGCGCCAAGCGATTTGCGGCCAGAGAATGTCATCGTCGACGACGCTGTCTACACTACCGCTTCAATTCTCCCTCGTGCTCAGACCCCGCGTGCGAGGCGTGTTTCCCGTTTTCGGCCGCGCCACGCGTGTCCATTGCCGCGCTACTCAACCCGGCCGACGACGCTGTGCACTACGACGACCGCGTGGTGGACGCCATGCAGGCGACGCAGTTTCAAGTGATTTGCGCCGACGTGGGCGCTGAGGTGGTTGCGGACAACGGCCGCTGAGCACCAGAATATCGTGTACACTCCGTTGCCGCCGCCGGCGCCCCGCTTCTGAGCAGCTTTTTTCTTTTCTGTGTTTGTGTGTGTGTTGCGTAGAGTGCTGTAGTGCATTGGGCGTGGAGAGCGGGGTGGAGACGAGGGCGGGGAGGACGAAGGGAACGTTTCCTGGATGATAGGTGCAGGTGTTGTGAGTAGTAGACTATAGTATATATGTTACTAGTAGAGTGTAAAACATCAGTTGCGAGCATAAGCAGCGGCGTCGTGCGCGGCATCGCGGCGAGGCGCGGCGGCTGCTGCGCGCGGAACGACGCCGAAGCGTGGCGCGCAGATAGCGGCGAGATGAAACATACAAAACGAGCTGCATTCAAGACGCGCCCCCAAAAAATACCTTCGGTAGAAGGCCCGCAAAGAAAAAGAAAAAAAAAACGTTTCGTCACGCCGAAATGCGCCGCGATTCGTGCAACGGCGCGCGGCTGCCAGCCACTTTGGCGCCGCTCCGCACCAGCAGCCGCGCGCCTCCCATTTGTATTTTCGGTATGACGCCGCGCCAAGCGCGTTGCTTTCGCTTTATTTGGCTGTGTCGATGTCCAAAACTCGTGCCTTGGTTGTTAGCCTTCTTGGTTGGGGACAAGTTGTCCCGGACAGCTTTCTTTGGAGGAATCTTTACTTCAACCTACCAATTGAAGTTGGTGTCTGCATTAGAGGAGCACGAATTCATGATACCGGCGGCAGATCGTCTTGTATCGTAGAATGCTATCTTCACTTCGACCACTTGCATCAAGTGATAGACCCCCAACTGTTCGCAATCATTTAAAGAAAACAGAACAATATTCTACTTCTTTCTGGTATGGTGCAACAACAACGAATGGCTGTAGTGTCCTTGGCTCTTGAGGCTGACGAGCGTTGTTGCCCATATTAGACCTCAGTTTTATATTTGTTTCACTTCATATGCTGTAGACGAATGTTGTTTACCCTTTTATCGTAGGATTGGGCCATATCTATAGTTATCTTTGCCCCTCAGCATGACAGCAGTTGTATATATCGCAACACGAAACGCAACAGAGGTCAACGTCGTAGACCATTTGAACTGACAGATCCTCAACAAGCTTCGCCGTTAGCCCGTTCGCTACTATTCGCCTCTCCGGTAACCTCATTCTCTTGCACGAGAACACTATTCCTTGAATCGAGTTCATTCACACCCCTAGGCACTGCACCCTCAATCCCCCTACGAGTCAACTTTGGATTTCCCACGATTGGAGCTGTAATCATTGACGGCAAGATGGTGGCCACCCATCGTACAGGCATGTGGGGGTTCATCATCTTGCTGGGTGCTCTTGCATTCCTCCGTTCTCTAGCGCCGGAGCACACAGAACGAGCCGTGCGTGGTCTAATGAAAACCTCAAATATACCGAACAAGGCGATGAAAGAGGAGAAGAGACATTTGACAGAGATGAAAGACGAAATAAAGCGGGAAAGAATCGCTTTGGAGAGATTAAAGGAGAAGCTTGATCAAAAGCACAGTGAAGAAGAAGACCTTCAGCGAACGGAGGAACAATCCCTCGAGAGCAACGTTCTCGAAAATCAAAACCCTTCCACACAAAACGAGGGTATCTCTCTCGATGGGAACATGGAAACTTCTAAAGAAAAAAATATCGAATACAACAACCACTCTGCGAACGGAAAGGAAGAGAGCTTGACCCAAGAAAGTTATAAGGCAGACCACGACATAGCATTTGTCGAACTAGGAGATGACGAATGCCCAGTTGTCGTGGCTTCGGAATACTCCAGGGGGGCTTGGCACCCAAATTGAACACGTCTGAATGAAAGAATGGATGTGCGTCGTCAATGGGTGTTTACAGGAACGGTGGTGTCTACAAGTCTAGCTAAGATCTGAGAACTCTGCAGCTGTGCAGCATTCCCTCTTGTAGTCTACTCTAGCAGCGCGCAGACCAGCGCAGCCTCCAGCAAAGTCACAGCCCTGAAACCCAGACTGCCATGCAGCCGACCTGTGCGTACCAGCAGTTCTGGTAGTCCTGCACATGTTCCACACTCCCTCTCCTCTCTTGTGCCTTGCACAACTATCCAGTAGAGCAGTGTGAGCTGCGCGACTCAAACGGTTCAAACTGGAGACTAAGTCTTCCAGAAAACAACAGTAACTCTAAGGGCTGTTCAAGCGGACTATCCGTCTTCGTCAGCGGATCTGACAAGTTGAGCCTTCCAGGAATCCAAATCATCTTGTCCACCTTGTGAGTTTCAAACTCAAAGCGTATGACACTCACATCCGCGCGAATCGATCTGTCCACACTATTTCTGCAAGTTGACAAGGTAGTAAAAAGATCCTTAGAATCCACCACAACAATAAGGCTCACTTCAATACCCAACAGAATCTTCAAAGCCTTCACGAGTACCTTTCCTTCGTCGATTGCTTCTCCAGCCGCCAGAATTTCCGCAGATCCGATAGACTTCACAGGCCTCCTTGACTTCCGAGATGACCATGATGGCGCATGGAAAACAAAATCCTTCTCAAAGTCCCCAAACAAAATACCTGCAATCCAACCAAGCTGTCCGTAATCATCGTGTCCGCTAGCGTCCGCGAATACCAGCACTGAAACTTCGTAGTCCTTGTTGTCCGCCGGTCGCACGTACTGAATTGTAGATCCCTTCTTCTTCAGATTCCTCAGCAAGTTAATCTGAGTCACCAAATCCTTAACCTTAGGATGCGGACCTTTCTGCTGCAGAAAACTAGCAGCAAATGCACAGAACGGTAAGGCAGGAGTTCCAAGCCATCCAAGAGAACTGTTCAACGACCGAAATGCCGAAGCTTCAACAGCGTTAAACGGCTCTTCGCGTTCCTTGCGGCGCTTACGATCGATCGGATATGCCTCAAGACTCTTCAGCTTCTCCTCGCCATGTATCATGAGTGAGGAATCCTGAAACTGCACAATGTCCAACCCAAAGAAGGTGAACGGACCTGGACCAAGAACAATTGTACCAAGCTTGTACACCTGCTTGATGCTGTCGATTACGTTGGTGACAACAACACGAGGTCCAGCCAAGAGCAAATCATCGGTAATCTTCACCGCTATTATCTCGATTTGACCGTATGCAATCTTGTAGAACAGTTGCGGAACATAGAGAAGATGCAAAAATCCAAGTTGGCGCATGAGATCATCACTCACTCTCTGCCACTTAGCAGATGCATTCACCAGCCCGTAGGAAGCAACGCGCAATAACCAGTAGTGCCTATTTTTCGTTATGCATTCTCTCGGAGGAACCACATAAACGTCACGCAACGCATCACCGCTTTGCAGAAACACACTCTTGAAATCAATCTTCGCCAGAGTCCACTTCCTGATCGTAGTCATCGCCAACAGAATCCGAATACCAAGAGGAGGACACGTCGCGGAGTCAATCTTCAAGTTCTGCTTCTCACTGTCTTCATTGCCGTGTGGGGCAATCCTAGCCTTCAGTAGCAACGATCCATCATCACAACGTTTGATCTTGTAGAAGACATGACTAGAGATAACGTTCGCATCGGTTGGCACTTCCGACACAGGAACACAGTCGACGGTCTTCAAGAAGACAGCTTCTTCCTTCTCATAAGCGTTCTGCGTCAGGAAGGGTGGCAGGCCATGCGATTGGTGCAACATGAACTCTTTCGAACCAAGTACCTCATAGTATTCTCGCAGAGTATCCTTCTCCATGCTCTGCAACTCTTGTCCTGGTGACAGCTCTACTTCATTGGCGTGGTGTGCACTGTCCTCTCGAAAACGCCACTGCTCCTTGCTGAGATCAAGAACTTCACTCTGTCCATCATCACACCACACAGAATACTTCTTCGAGCGCTGTCCATAGCGGAGGATCTTTCCGGGATAGTACTGCTTGTCCAAAGGCCAATAAACTTCAATCCCATCTCCCACAGCTGGCTGACGGCGGGCTGCTCTGCTTGTGATCCTGACACTTCTTCTGTTCGCCGGAGCAGATGCCGCTGTCGGCTGAGGCGCTGACGGAACTACTTCAGTTTCCTGCTGACTATCTTCCACTGCTGCGGCTGGCTGAATCAGAGTAACATCATCCACAGCACCTTGTTCAGGACGTGTGTCGGCTGGTTATGGTGTTGCAGCAGTCGTGTAGTCGCATGGAAAGAAGGTAGCGTCAAAGTTCTCCTCTTCAGACGAGACAACATCCTGATGATCATCGCAATCTTCTCCATCGTCCTGTTCCAGTTCTTCATCCATTGCGTCAGACAACGAGACATCCCACTTGTCTATCGCATCTTTCACAGTAGTAGCGAACTCATTTGGTGGTTCGGCAGGCCTCACGTCTTCAACAGCTGCCGAGATAGTTCTGCCACTTGAACCAGGCACAGTAATAGTCCTGCTTTCGTGATCGTAGGCAATAACTGGTTTGGCCACTAACCACTTGCCTCTCTTTTCGTTCTGCATCTTGACGTAGACCTGAACGTGATCTCCGACAGAAATTGGTACTTCAGATACCGCTTTAGAACGCAAGATAAGCGTCAACTTCCTCTTCGCAATGATAGCTTCGTGTGCCTCTTGGAGAGCGTCTGGCACGCAAAAGGGAATATTCGTACTTTCGATTGGTCTTGTATATCCCTTAGCCAACTCGTTCGCAGATAAGACATCATTTCCATACAGATCATTGGAAATTCCTAGAGCCCTCTGGATAAGAATGTTCGACTGTTCATTACCTTCCAGCGAAGCATCGGACTTCAAACGTAGATACACATCTCGTATCACCCTGTGCTTAGACTCCAACACATTCTTATTGTGTCTTCTCGGTGGTATGGGACGTGCCTTGATTCCATACTCCTCCAAGTAATCCTTGAATATCGAGTTGTTGAACCCTCGGTCAAACAGCACAGATTTTGGAGTCCAAAAGGGGGAAATCCACTGCGCTTCGAACGCAGATATTGCCTTCGACATTGATGTGTCGTCTACAGGACCCCCGGCTGAGTATCGAGATGCTGCATCCATGGCGTGGAACACACACACTTCATCCAAAAACATGTGGTCTACGCATACCATGTCATTGAACTACCTACTCATAGTACTCAGAGATACCTTCCTGGTCGTCTGGGGTAGAGACGTAGTCTTGCAGTTGGTACACTTTTCCAACACCGAAGACAAGTACTTATTGACCCCTTCGTCCCACAAGTCGTTTCTCTGAAGTAGCACCCTGGTATCCGAGTAGGCTGCATGCCCATAAACATGGCGATGCACTTTGTCCACGATCTTCTTCACTTCATGCCACGGTCTTTCTGTCCGTGAGTCGGCCACATTAGCCATTGCGCAATACAGAATTCGATCGTTCTTCTCAGACAAATGTCTCATGCTCGAGATGAACTCAGAGTATGGTACATAACTGTGCATGTCATGATCTACCAGAGCAATGTGTCCTCGGGGCACTCCGTTCTGGTCTGGAGGTAACTGTAACAAGTTATTTCCAATATGCAAAATGTTACAATGCTTCGTAACATTGCGACCAATGACCTACTGCGTCGAACCCTCGATAACCAAATGTCTGATGCGTACGGCATCAGCCTCCGTAGTCCTAGCTTCCAGTACTACAGATCCTAGAATAGGTCTACACTCGCTTGAGTGTTCTCCCTTTCCATACTGCCAAAATGGACGGTCTGCAACAGCCTCTGGTATGTCATCCAGCTTAGAGTCCCACTCCGGGCACACTATATGTTTGATCATGTTCAATTCGTTAAGCCCTATACGACTATACGGTGTTCCATCGTCCAAAAGGGGACCTACCAGGTTCTCAACTACAATTCCGGCGCTCGCGGAACAACACTGAACCATGTTGAACTGAATAGTGTTTTTTCTCGCTTGATCCTTGCGCGGCTCATCAAGCGCCATAGTTCCTGGTTTGAGTGATCCATCTTCCTGATGATCACCCTTGAAATGTCCGTACTTGCCATATTTGTAGCACTTAGACTTGGCTTTGAACTCAGCCCACTGTTCAGGGGTTCTCCTCGGTTTACCACGTGACTTGTCCTTGTTCTGCGGTTTACTCGTGGACGCAGAACTAGCTTGCAAGGTGGTCTTGCTGCTATCTGACTGCCCAGATCTACTACACTGACGTAGTACTGAAGCGATCGACTCGTATGATACACTTCGAAAGTAGTCGTTGGTTGTCGCACTAGCCGATGGCTTTACATCCCCTGTCGTACAGTTTGCTAACACAGAAATTCTCTGATTACTATCGATATTTGCGTTTGCCAGAATGGTAAAAGCGACTAATGCTTCCGATAGCTTAGCATCCTCTCCATGAGCATTCATCCTGGAGACCTGAGCCTGAAACCTAGACTCAAAATTCAAGAACGTTTCGTTCGGTCCTCGACGCGTGTTCAGTAGCGCCAGAAAATCTTGGTAGACGTCGGTCACAACAGCCAAAGGGTCTCGCTTATAGACGGCATTCACTATAGCTTGAGCACCCTTCTCAGACCTCGCAACGTCCTCAGGCGCTGAGCGACAAATGTCCTTCGCTCTGCCATAAAGCTGAGACAGTAGCATTACTCCTCGAATCCTCTTGACTGCTCGGTAGTGGTTGCTATCCGGCAACAAATCATGATACGCCTCCCATTGCTTAACGGCTTCTGCGTATTCTTCCTGATTCCCACGACCGTCTGTCCAAGGTACATGATGCAGATCCCACCCGAACTTTGGCCTCTTCGGCAGGCCTTGCTGAGTTGAGCTAGAATCTGGGCCCATAACAATGAAAGAATGGATGTGCGTCGTCAATGGGCGTTTACAGGAACGGTGGTGTCTAGAAGTCTATCTAAGATCTGAGAACTCTGCAGCTGTGCAGCAGTCCTTCTTGTAGTCTACTCTAGCAGCGCGCAGACCAGCGCAGCCTCCAGCAAAGTCACAGCCCTGAAACCCGGACTGCGATGCAGCCGACCTGTGCGTACCAGCAGTTCTGGTAGTCCTGCACATGTTCCACAGTCTGGGCCTCTTTATCAGTTACCCTCGCGGTGCGCAACGCTTGTGCTGTATTACCTCCTATAGTGACAAGTATTGGAGAAGAGGATGTTGAGATTGTACCGTTTCATGAGATTTTCGATCTGGACGAACTAGATCGCACTGATCTGCGTATTCTTCCTTTATCTGTGTGCCAGACCTCTGGAGTCTCCCACGTATTCCATGACAATGGCGCTGAAAGCGCAATTGTGAATAACTTCGCCTCTTACGTCACAAGAACTCACCCTTCGCTTGCCAAGCAAACGACTCTTGTTCAAGATTGCGTGGCGCGCACCAACGCGCGCGCGCGCGGTACGACGGTAGCTTTACCGTTGGTAGATACAGACCAACGCACAAGTGCACGCGCGTGCACGCGTGCTCGCGTGCTCGCGTGCTCGCATGCTCGCCTAATTACAACTACTTTTCCCTCACATGAGTTAGCTTGTAATGGCCCTGTGCACCAGTCGCGTGCTACGCATCATATCATCATACCGCCACACGGCGTGCATAGCGCGCAGCCGCGCTACCGACGGTAGTAGCTGGCCGCCCGACACGTCCAGCAGCACGTTGTTGAGCGTCGCCACGCCGCTTGGTTGCAGCCACACCACCAGCCGCGTGAGCGGCAACACGTCTTCGAACGCCAGCTGCTGCTGCTCTCACAGCACCAGCCGCTCGGACAGCACCACTGGCACGCACCCCAGCAGCAGCGCGTAGTAAGGCCGCGCGGCGCGGGCGGGGACTGAAGCGCGGCGGCGACGCTATGCACACGCGTGCTCCTGCAAGACGCGCACGTGACAGTATCTACCGCTGCGTGCACGCGAGCACAACAGGTAGACCCGAACGCGAACGTTGGTCAACAAGAGTGCCGTCGCACGGTGTATCACGGCGTTGGAACGTGCGGCGCTTTGACACGCAGCGCGCCGTCGTGGGGCGCGAGCGCGAAGCGGCGGTAAGCAACAGCGCGCAGATAGAACAAACAACACGTCATTGTCGAGCAACAACACCCCCACCACCACTTTGAGCGCGTTGAGCACGAGCACCTTGATCAACACCCTCCGCTCTCTCCTTAGCAACATTTCGTGAACATGCGTGGCGAGACGGGTAAGATTGCCATCCCACCGCGGCCACCGCCACCACCGCCTCCGCCCCAGCCGCTCCCGCCGCCGCTTACTGCGGTGCGCTCGTACGGCGAGGAGCATAGTATCCACCCTCCGCCCAACGTTCCTTTTGCAAGTGGTCAGTCGCCCAGCCGCCTGCCAACAACAACAACAACAACAAGTCATTACACTCTGATGATTATGCGAGCACGCCCGCCACATGAGGCCCACAGTATGAAAAAGAGCTCAACGGCGTCATCGGGCAGGACCAACATCCTAACATGGTGGAACGAGAACGCATTTGGAATCCTTGCTCCCAGCTACCCTTGTACTGTATCTTTTGCCATGCTGAGGATAGATTTATTTGGGCATCGATTTATATTTGAAAAAGCGGTTATCGAGCTAGAGATTAATGTTCTGCAAATAGATCTACTTCGTCTACGCCTTCATTGTCATTAAATATATCTAGTTCTTCCACCTCCTCAATAGACTGTTTGCGCTCCAGTTCGAACTGTGAGTGAATTGGATGCCCATTAGGCTTAAATCATACCAAATGACATTGCAAATCCCTTCCTCGGTAGTTTTTAACTGCGTGACTTTGATATTGACTAGCGATACGTCGAATTTGGCGAATAAATTCAAATGCTTGCGTCATGTCAAGAGATACCAAGGATTGATCTCCAGGATAATCAACGATTGCCATTAGTACAAAGCCACACATCTGAAGGTGCACAGAAAGGGTAAAATGACTTTGTAAATTAATACGTGGATGAAGAATTAAAAAAACTATTAAGCCCTCGCCAGAGTTAATTGTCTCTTGGACCACTCGACACGCTTCCAAAAAAATATGGCGTTTTTCGGTGGAACCCCCGTACAGATAATGAATCGGTTATTTCGAAGATTCGAAAGCGGTCAGGCCTTACCAATTGAACAGCATAACAGAAATGCGCAAAAAAAATTTCAAAGAATCGTATCATTCGTTGCAACGTAGTTTGGTTTCCCATGCCATGAATTACGAACAAAGGTTGATGTAAAAGGGTTGTGCAATATAGCGAAAATGTAGTCAGATATACAAACCCTGTCTGTCTTTACAGAATAAAGCAGGAAACCAGTTTCGGTCCAATCACATGTCCACATGGTACCAGAACACCCACAGCAAAAATGAGAGGGGACAAAGCTGTATGACGGAAACAGCGAGTGGTCCAATACGGTCACTGAATGATTGCGACGCCGTTTCGGTAGCAAAGGTTGGACACAATTGTGTGTAGCAGTACAGACCGGTATGTAGGCAGCGCACCGAAAATTGAAAAATGGGCGTGAATTCATGCACATGTAACAAACTTGGTTTACATTTGCACAACATCCAATGTGTTTAAAGTGACGAGAGGGCGATTAAATGAGAGAATATGTATTCATGCACATGTAACAAACTTGGTTTACATTTGCACAACATCCAATGTGTTTAAAGTGACGAGAGGGCGATTAAATGAGAGAATATGTATTCATGCACATGTAACAAACTTGGTTTACATTTGCACAACATCCAATGTGTTTAAAGTGACGAGAGGGCGATTAAATGAGAGAATATGTATGGCTCGCGGTTAGGAATCCGTGTCAACCCAACACAAAATTCATAGGTACCAGCAGACACACAGCGAAAGTGGGAGGGGAGAGAGCTGTATGACGGAGAGAGCGAGTGGTCCATTGCGGTTACTGAATGATTGCGAGGCGGTTTTGGTAGCAAAGGTTGGACACAATTGTGTGTAGCAGTACAGACCGGTATGTAGGCGGCGCACCGAAAATTGGAAAATGGGCGTGAATTCATGCACATGTAACAAACTTGGTTTACATTTGCACAACATCCAATGTGTTTAAAGTGACGAGAGGGCGATTAAATGAGAGAATATGTATTCATGCACATGTAACAAACTTGGTTTACATTTGCACAACATCCAATGTGTTTAAAGTGACGAGAGGGCGATTAAATGAGAGAATATGTATGGCTCGCGGTTAGGAATCCGTGTCAACCCAACACAAAATTCATAGGTACCAGCAGACACACAGCGAAAGTGGGAGGGGAGAGAGCTGTATGACGGAGGTTTAGGGGTTTTGGTTGAATAACTGCGTTGAGGGTGTGCAGCGTCGCGCAGAATGAAAGGGAGGGGGGGGAGAGACGGCTTAAAGACTAGAGAGTCTTCGGAAAGGGAGGGGGAAAGGGAGTGGAGGGGAGAATGGAAGGGAGGGAGAGAAAGGTTGGCAGAGCTCTTTCGTCTTTACGACTCTTCAGTGCCCGATGGTGGGATGAGGAGGAGAGAAGGAGACCGGAGGGGAGTCCGGGGCCCCTTATATAGCCTCCAAATACCCTAGCACTGCTCTACTCTTCTACATTGCACGTGTATATGCACGTGTATACTGCACGTGTATAGTGCACGTGTATCGCGTAACCTACTTACCGTTGTACGTAACTAGACAACTAATCATCCTCGTCATCGTTCCAACGATGCCTGTCAGCCGTTACAACTTGTCCGTTATGAATTTGCAACAAGTCATCGCGCTGCGTGGTGCGCGTGCCACGTTTTTGATTTTTCCAAAAATCATGCCAAAACGTGGTGTAAATTTGAATCTGACGCTTTCGGCTTATGCGAGTATTGGCCCTCTTAGCGATCCGTTTTCCTGGGCGGCCGTGCGCACCTTTAAGCAAGTCTGCAGACTTATAACAATATGGTATGGCACTGATGACATGGCGGCTGACACTGTCGCCCCGCAAGTACAGCAGGACACGTGGCCATTTCTCTCGGATTCCATGACGTGGCAATTGGCATTCCAGCCAGTTTTCCAGCTGGCGCCAATAAGCCTTCAGTTGCGGGTGGAATCGACACTTCACCAGATCTCCAAAAGGCGGGTCCTTCGGAGTGGCTCGTTCGAGGTATTTCGCCCTGTCACGGTAGCTGACATAGTCCAGCGCGGCACGTAGATACTTTCCAGTGTATCCTCGCTGTGCCAGCATCCGGAATAGCCGAGCCACCTTGGCCTTCCACGTACGTTCATCACTGGTGTTGCGGAGATATCGAATCATTTCTCCTTTGACTATACCGGTGAACGTATGCGTGGGATGGTTGGATTTGCCGTGGAGATACAGGAACTTGGAGATGGGCTTGGTGTACACCCGTATATCCACAATGTTGTGGAAGAAGAACCTCCGTCCTTTGTGTATCTCCAGGTCCAGGTAGACTGCCTTCTTGTTACTGATATCCCAAGTCATACGCAGGTTAGAACAAGTGTTCAGCCTTTGCATGAGGTTGTCAGCAGTCTCCCTGTCCCGAGTAATTACCAGTCCATCATCAATGTAACGACGATTTATGATAACTCCTCTGACAAATTCCTTGAAGATCCTTCGGAACTTATAGAACAAGTAAAGGTTAGCGAAAGCAGGGGCTACTGCTGTCCCTGTCGCTGTTCCAATTACCTGCCTATGTACCCCATGTCCATCAAAAACATAGTTGTGATTCATGATGAACTGTAGCACTCGACACCAAAAGCCATTGTTAGCCATGAACACTTTGGGTAGTTCACGGACCAACACTCGAATGGCGTCCTTGATGTAGATTGTGGGGTAACACCTTTCCACGTCATATGTCAGGAAGACACAGTCCGAGGGTAGGCGTATATGTTCCAATTGCCGTACGGTCTGCCAGCTATTCACTGAAATGGCTGGTATCTTGAGCACCTCTTTGTTGAGGAGGGCACTCAATTGTCTAGACAGACCACCTGTGATATATGAATGTGAGGCGGTGATCGGTCTAGACTTGACCGTCGGCTTGTGGATCTTCGGTAGTACATAGAAGGGGGCTGGTTCCTTGGCGCTCTCGGCATACTTCATCATTTTCTTGATGTACCGAGGCTTCTGGAAGCATATGTCAAGGATCATCTTGAGGTTACTGAGGAGCCCTTCATGGGGGAAGGAACTGACCTCAGAGAATGCACCCTCGTGAATCTCCTTATGCACCAAGTCGTCATAGAACTCGCGACTCATTAGCGTGAGCCCGAGGTTCTTATCTGCTGCTTTGACGACCCAACCCATCTTCTTGATGTACTTGATTCCTCGCATCAATGTTAGATGCAAGGAGGGAGGTCGCTCAATCCCCATACGTGTGACTTGTCTCTCAATCTTTCCTTTCACACGTATGTTGGTTGGGATGTCGACTCTCCCTGGCCCCTTTCCTAAAGCCTTGAACACTTGATCCACTGTGTCTTGAAGACAAACTTTCAGCGGTGTTCTAAGAACGAAGCCACCACCGACAGACAGTACCTTCTTGACTTCATATGGTACGTCCTTGTCGTTGATTCCAACCGGTGGGTTGTACTTCATTTCTTGAGACTTGAAGGAATGGGGTTTCCTAGGCCGTGAACGGTTTAATTTTGCTTGGCGCCCCGTCCGGCGGCGCCTTGCTTCCCGTTTTTTCGGCTTCGGCTTTCCTTTGGTCTTCGCTTTCCCCTGCTTACCCTTACCAGCTTTAGGTTTGGGCTTACCACCCCTGGGGTTTGGGGGTCTTGGGGGGGGATATAAGAAGTCTTAAGGGATTTGATATCCTTCTTAAGCGCCTGGATCTCCTTCCGCAGCCGATCGACCCTTTGCGGGGCCTCCTCTTCATCGGCCTCGGCAGCGGATCTCTTCAGGAGCCCGGCATTCTTCTTCTCATTATCCACGAAGTTACCAAAGGAGCTCTTAAGTTCGGTCTGAAGCCGGGCTTTCTCAAGTGATGTCAAGAGAAGTTCCTTATAACGTTCAAGAAGTGGAGGCATCTGCGACTTTGTCATTTGATGAACGACATTGTACGCTTCCATGAGGGATTCCTCCAACTTCTCGACGGCTTCAGCAAAAAGATCTTTCCTCTCGCCTGCTATGGACTTCAGGTCCTGTGCTCTGGCTTTGACGACGAGGTCGAGTGTCTGTGTGGCGAACGACTCGGCTAGATCCTTGAACTTGGAGCTGAATTCATCAACCTGGGAGCTGGGCAATTGTGGCATACGAGGCACGACAATAGACTTGGGGAGTGTCTGGTTGTCTTGATGCTTCATCAGCTCATCCAGGATGATGCTTCTGCGGGCGATCTTCTCATCCATCACTTGAATCTTCTTGCGATAAGGAGCGAAGACTTGATTCAAGTGAGGCTTCACAAGGTCGAAGAGCTCATCGTCGGTATACTCCGGCTGTTCAGCCTCGGGTGGAGTTTCTTCGACTTGTTCGATGGCTTCAACTTCTTCGACCTGTTCCTCTGGCGTCTGGCGAGTACGACGAGGCATGGTGAAGAGAGATATGATCGGCGACGGCAACTACCCCGCGAAGGTTTAGGGGTTTTGGTTGAATAACTGCGTTGAGGGTGTGCAGCGTCGCGCAGAATGAAAGGGAGGGGGGGGAGAGACGGCTTAAAGACTAGAGAGTCTTCGGAAAGGGAGGGGGAAAGGGAGTGGAGGGGAGAGGGGAAGGGAGGGAGAGAAAGGTTGGCAGAGCGCTTTCGTCTTTACGACTCTTCAGTGCCCGATGGTGGGATGAGGAGGAAAGAAGGAGACCGGAGGGGAGTCCGGGGCCCCTTATATAGCCTCCAAATACCCTAGCACTGCTCTACTCTTCTACATTGCACGTGTATATGCACGTGTATATTGCACGTGTATGTTGCACGTGTATCGCGTAACCTACTTACCGTTGTACGTAACTAGACAACTAATCTCCTGTCATTTGACGACCTGTCAGCCCATCTTCCGTTATGAATTTGATTCATCGCGCTCGTGTGCGATGCAAGGAGGGAGGTCGCTCAATCCCATACGTGTGACTTGTCTCTCAATCTTTCCTTTCACACGTATGTTGGTTGGGATGTCGACTCTCCCCTGGCCCCTTCCTAAAGCCTTGAACACTTGATCCACTGTGTCTTGAAGACAAACTTTCAGCGGTGTTCTAAGAACGAAGCCACCACCGACAGACAGTACCTTCTTGACTTCATATGGTACGTCCTTGTCGTTGATTCCAACCGGTGGGTTGTACTTCATTTCTTGAGACTTGAAGGAATGGGGTTTCCTAGGCCGTGAACAGTTTAATTTTGCTTGGCGCCCCGTCCGGCGGCGCCTTGCTTCCCGTTTTTTGGCTTCGGCTTTCCTTTGGTCTTCGCTTTCCCCTGCTTACCCTTACCAGCTTTAGGTTTGGGCTTACCACCCTGGGGTTTGGGGGTCTTGGGGGGGATATAAGAAGTCTTAAGGGATTTGATATCCTTCTTAAGCGCCTGGATCTCCTTCCGCAGCCGATCGACCCCTTGCGGGGCCTCCTCTTCATCGGCCTCGGCAGCGGATCTCTTCAGGAGACCGGCATTCTTCTTCTCATTATCCACGAAGTTACCAAAGGAGCTCTTAAGTTCGGTCTGAAGCCGGGCTTTCTCAAGTGATGTCAAGAGAAGTTCCTTATAACGTTCAAGAAGTGGAGGCATCTGCGACTTTGTCATTTGATGAACGACATTGTACGCTTCCATGAGGGATTCCTCCAACTTCTCGACGGCTTCAGCAAAAAGATCTTTCCTCTCGCCTGCTATGGACTTCAGGTCCTGTGCTCTGGCTTTGACGACGAGGTCGAGTGTCTGTGTGGCGAACAACTCGGCTAGATCCTTGAACTTGGAGCTGAATTCATCAACCTGGGAGCTGGGCAATTGTGGCATACGAGGCACGACAATAGACTTGGGGAGTGTCTGGTTGTCTTGATGCTTCATCAGCTCATCCAGGATGATGCTTCTGCGGGCGATCTTCTCATCCATCACTTGAATCTTCTTGCGATAAGGAGCGAAGACTTGATTCAAGTGAGGCTTCACAAGGTCGAAGAGCTCATCGTCGGTATACTCCGGCTGTTCAGCCTCGGGTGGAGTTTCTTCGACTTGTTCGATGGCTTCAACTTCTTCGACCTGTTCCTCTGGCGTCTGGCGAGTACGACGAGGCATGGTGAAGAGAGATATGATCGGCGACGGCAACTACCCCGCGAAGGTTTAGGGGTTTTGGTTGAATAACTGCGTTGAGGGTGTGCAGCGTCGCGCAGAATGAAAGGGAGGGGGGGGGAGAGACGGCTTAAAGACTAGAGAGTCTTCGGAAAGGGAGGGGGAAAGGGAGTGGAGGGGAGAGGGGAAGGGAGGGAGAGAAAGGTTGGCAGAGCGCTTTCGTCTTTACGACTCTTCAGTGCCCGATGGTGGGATGAGGAGGAGAGAAGGAGACCGGAGGGGAGTCCGGGGCCCCTTATATAGCCTCCAAATACCCTAGCACTGCTCTACTCTTCTACATTGCACGTGTATATG
Organism: Gracilaria gracilis; assembly: GCA_030374805.1. Classification (NCBI taxonomy): domain Eukaryota; phylum Rhodophyta; class Florideophyceae; order Gracilariales; family Gracilariaceae; genus Gracilaria; species Gracilaria gracilis. Next base: position 16,808 of record JARGSG010000133.1, on the reverse strand, counting down.
CACGTGTATATTGCACGTGTATGTTGCACGTGTATCGCGTCACCTACTTACCGTTGTACGTAACTAGACAACTAATCATCCTCGTCATCGTTCCAACGATGCCTGTCAGCCGTTACAACTTGTCCGTTATGAATTTGCAACAAGTCATCGCGCTGCGTGGTGCGCGTGCCACGTTTTTGATTTTTCCAAAAATCATGCCAAAACGTGGTGTAAATTTGAATCTGACGCTTTCGGCTTATGCGAGTATTGGCCCTCTTAGCGATCCGTTTTCCTGGGCGGCCGTGCGCACCTTTAAGCAAGTCTGCAGACTTATAACAATATGGTATGGCACTGATGACATGGCGGCTGACACTGTCGCCCCGCAAGTACAGCAGGACACGTGGCCATTTCCCTCGGATTCCATGACGTGGCAATTGGCATTCCAGCCAGTTTTCCAGCTGGCGCCAATAAGCCTTCAGTTGCGGGTGGAATCGACACTTCACCAGATCTCCAAAAGGCGGGTCCTTCGGAGTGGCTCGTTCGAGGTATTTCGCCCTGTCACGGTAGCTGACATAGTCCAGCGCGGCACGTAGATACTTTCCAGTGTATCCTCGCTGTGCCAGCATCCGGAATAGCCGAGCCACCTTGGCCTTCCACGTACGTTCATCACTGGTGTTGCGGAGATATCGAATCATTTCTCCTTTGACTATACCGGTGAACGTATGCGTGGGATGGTTGGATTTGCCGTGGAGATACAGGAACTTGGAGATGGGCTTGGTGTACACCCGTATATCCACAATGTTGTGGAAGAAGAACCTCCGTCCTTTGTGTATCTCCAGGTCCAGGTAGACTGCCTTCTTGTTACTGATATCCCAAGTCATACGCAGGTTAGAACAAGTGTTTCAGCCTTTGCATGAGGTTGTCAGCAGTCTCCCTGTTCCCGAGTAATTACCAGTCCATCATCAATGTAACGACGATTTATGATAACTCTTCTGACAAATTCCTTGAAGATCCTTCGGAACTTATAGAACAAGTAAAGGTTAGCGAAAGCAGGGGCTACTGCTGTCCCTGTCGCTGTTCCAATTACCTGCCTATGTACCCCATGTCCATCAAAAACATAGTTGTGATTCATGATGAACTGTAGCACTCGACACCAAAAGCCATTGTTAGCCATGAACACTTTGGGTAGTTCACGGACCAACACTCGAATGGCGTCCTTGATGTCGATTGTGGGGTAACACCTTTCCACGTCATATGTCAGGAAGACACAGTCCGAGGGTAGGCGTATATGTTCCAATTGCCGTACGGTCTGCCAGCTATTCACTGAAATGGCTGGTATCTTGAGCACCTCTTTGTTGAGGAGGGCACTCAATTGTCTAGACAGACCACCTGTGATATATGAATGTGAGGCGGGTGATCGGTCTAGACTTGACCGTCGGCTTGTGGATCTTCGGTAGTACATAGAAGGGGGCTGGTTCCTTGGCGCTCTCGGCATACTTCATCATTTTCTTGATGTACCGAGGCTTCTGGAAGCATATGTCAAGGATCATCTTGAGGTTACTGAGGAGCCCTTCATGGGGGAAGGAACTGACCTCAGAGAATGCACCCTCGTGAATCTCCTTATGCTACCAAGTCGTCATAGAACTCGCGACTCATTAGCGTGAGCCCGAGGTTCTTATCTGCTGCTTTGACGACCCAACCCATCTTCTTGATGTACTTGATTCCTCGCATCAATGTTAGATGCAAGGAGGGAGGTCGCTCAATCCCCATACGTGTGACTTGTCTCTCAATCTTTCCTTTCACACGTATGTTGGTTGGGATGTCGACTCTCCCTGGCCCCTTTCCTAAAGCCTTGAACACTTGATCCACTGTGTCTTGAAGACAAACTTTCAGCGGTGTTCTAAGAACGAAGCCACCACCGACAGACAGTACCTTCTTGACTTCATATGGTACGTCCTTGTCGTTGATTCCAACCGGTGGGTTGTACTTCATTTCTTGAGACTTGAAGGAATGGGGTTTCCTAGGCCGTGAACAGTTTAATTTTGCTTGGCGCCCCGTCCGGCGGCGCCTTGCTTCCCGTTTTTCGGCTTCGGCTTTTCCTTTGGTCTTCGCTTTCCCCTGCTTACCCTTACCAGCTTTAGGTTTGGGCTTACCACCCTGGGGTTTGGGGGTCTTGGGGGGGATATAAGAAGTCTTAAGGGATTTGATATCCTTCTTAAGCGCCTGGATCTCCTTCCGCAGCCGATCGACCCCTTGCGGGGCCTCCTCTTCATCGGCCTCGGCAGCGGATCTCTTCAGGAGCCCGGCATTCTTCTTCTCATTATCCACGAAGTTACCAAAGGAGCTCTTAAGTTCGGTCTGAAGCCGGGCTTTCTCAAGTGATGTCAAGAGAAGTTCCTTATAACGTTCAAGAAGTGGAGGCATCTGCGACTTTGTCATTTGATGAACGACATTGTACGCTTCCATGAGGGATTCCTCCAACTTCTCGACGGCTTCAGCAAAAAGATCTTTCCTCTCGCCTGCTATGGACTTCAGGTCCTGTGCTCTGGCTTTGACGACGAGGTCGAGTGTCTGTGTGGCGAACGACTCGGCTAGGTCCCTTGAACTTGGAGCTGAATTCATCAACCTGGGAGCTGGGCAATTGTGGCATACGAGGCACGACAATAGACTTGGGGAGTGTCTGGTTGTCTTTGATGCTTCATCAGCTCATCCAGGATGATGCTTCTGCGGGCGATCTTCTCATCCATCACTTGAATCTTCTTGCGATAAGGAGCGAAGGACTTGATTCAAGTGAGGCTTCACAAGGTCGAAGAGCTCATCGTCGGTATACTCCGGCTGTTCAGCCTCGGGTGGAGTTTCTTCGACTTGTTCGATGGCTTCAACTTCTTCGACCTGTTCCTCTGGCGTCTGGCGAGTACGACGAGGCATGGTGAAGAGAGATATGATCGGCGTCGGCAACTACCCCGCGAAGGTTTAGGGGTTTTGGTTGAATAACTGCGTTGAGGGTGTGCAGCGTCGCGCAGAATGAAAGGGAGGGGGGGGAGAGACGGCTTAAAGACTAGAGAGTCTTCGGAAAGGGAGGGGGAAAGGGAGTGGAGGGGAGAGGGGAAGGGAGGGAGAGAAAGGTTGGCAGAGCGCTTTCGTCTTTACGACTCTTCAGTGCCCGAATGGTGGGATGAGGAGGAGAGAAGGAGACCGGAGGGGAGTCCGGGGCCCCTTATATAGCCTCCAAATACCCTAGCACTGCTCTACTCTTCTACATTGCACGTGTATATGCACGTGTATATTGCACGTGTATGTTGCACGTGTATCGCGTCACCTACTTACCGCTTGTACGTAACTAGACAACTAATCATCCTCGTCATCGTTCCAACGATGCCTGTCAGCCGTTACAACTTGTCCGTTATGAATTTGCAACAAGTCATCGCGCTGCGTGGTGCGCGTGCCACGTTTTTGATTTTTCCAAAAATCATGCCAAAACGTGGTGTAAATTTGAATCTGACGCTTTCGGCTTATGCGAGTATTGGCCCTCTTAGCGATCCGTTTTCCTGGGCGGCCGTGCGGCACCTTTAAGCAAGTCTGCAGACTTATAACAATATGGTATGGCACTGATGACATGGCGGCTGACACTGTCGCCCCGCAAGTACAGCAGGACACGTGGCCATTTCCCTCGGATTCCATGACGTGGCAATTGGCATTCCAGCCAGTTTTCCAGCTGGCGCCAATAAGCCTTCAGTTGCGGGTGGAATCGACACTTCACCAGATCTCCAAAAGGCGGGTCCTTCGGAGTGGCTCGTTCGAGGTATTTCGCCCTGTCACGGTAGCTGACATAGTCCAGCGCGGCACGTAGATACTTTCCAGTGTATCCTCGCTGTGCCAGCATCCGGAATAGCCGAGCCACCTTGGCCTTCCACGTACGTTCATCACTGGTGTTGCGGAGATATCGAATCATTTCTCCTTTGACTATACCGGTGAACGTATGCGTGGGATGGTTGGATTTGCCGTGGAGATACAGGAACTTGGAGATGGGCTTGGTGTACACCCGTATATCCACAATGTTGTGGAAGAAGAACCTCCGTCCTTTGTGTATCTCCAGGTCCAGGTAGACTGCCTTCTTGTTACTGATATCCCAAGTCATACGCAGGTTAGAACAAGTGTTCAGCCTTTGCATGAGGTTGTCAGCAGTCTCCCTGTCCCGAGTAATTACCAGTCCATCATCAATGTAACGACGATTTATGATAACTCTTCTGACAAATTCCTTGAAGATCCTTCGGAACTTATAGAACAAGTAAAGGTTAGCGAAAGCAGGGGCTACTGCTGTCCCTGTCGCTGTTCCAATTACCTGCCTATGTACCCCATGTCCATCAAAAACATAGTTGTGATTCATGATGAACTGTAGCACTCGACACCAAAAGCCATTGTTAGCCATGAACACTTTGGGTAGTTCACGGACCAACACTCGAATGGCGTCCTTGATGTCGATTGTGGGGTAACACCTTTCCACGTCATATGTCAGGAAGACACAGTCCGAGGGTAGGCGTATATGTTCCAATTGCCGTACGGTCTGCCAGCTATTCACTGAAATGGCTGGTATCTTGAGCACCTCTTTGTTGAGGAGGGCACTCAATTGTCTAGACAGACCACCTGTGATATATGAATGTGAGGCGGTGATCGGTCTAGACTTGACCGTCGGCTTGTGGATCTTCGGTAGTACATAGAAGGGGGCTGGTTCCTTGGCGCTCTCGGCATACTTCATCATTTTCTTGATGTACCGAGGCTTCTGGAAGCATATGTCAAGGATCATCTTGAGGTTACTGAGGAGCCCTTCATGGGGGAAGGAACTGACCTCAGAGAATGCACCCTCGTGAATCTCCTTATGCACCAAGTCGTCATAGAACTCGCGACTCATTAGCGTGAGCCCGAGGTTCTTATCTGCTGCTTTGACGACCCAACCCATCTTCTTGATGTACTTGATTCCTCGCATCAATGTTAGATGCAAGGAGGGAGGTCGCTCAATCCCCATACGTGTGACTTGTCTCTCAATCTTTCCTTTCACACGTATGTTGGTTGGGATGTCGACTCTCCCTGGCCCCTTTCCTAAAGCCTTGAACACTTGATCCACTGTGTCTTGAAGACAAACTTTCAGCGGTGTTCTAAGAACGAAGCCACCACCGACAGACAGTACCTTCTTGACTTCATATGGTACGTCCTTGTCGTTGATTCCAACCGGTGGGTTGTACTTCATTTCTTGAGACTTGAAGGAATGGGGTTTCCTAGGCCGTGAACAGTTTAATTTTGCTTGGCGCCCCGTCCGGCGGCGCCTTGCTTCCCGTTTTTCGGCTTCGGCTTTCCTTTGGTCTTCGCTTTCCCCTGCTTACCCTTACCAGCTTTAGGTTTGGGCTTACCACCCTGGGGTTTGGGGGTCTTGGGGGGGATATAAGAAGTCTTAAGGGATTTGATATCCTTCTTAAGCGCCTGGATCTCCTTCCGCAGCCGATCGACCCCTTGCGGGGCCTCCTCTTCATCGGCCTCGGCAGCGGATCTCTTCAGGAGCCCGGCATTCTTCTTCTCATTATCCACGAAGTTACCAAAGGAGCTCTTAAGTTCGGTCTGAAGCCGGGCTTTCTCAAGTGATGTCAAGAGAAGTTCCTTATAACGTTCAAGAAGTGGAGGCATCTGCGACTTTGTCATTTGATGAACGACATTGTACGCTTCCATGAGGGATTCCTCCAACTTCTCGACGGCTTCAGCAAAAAGATCTTTCCTCTCGCCTGCTATGGACTTCAGGTCCTGTGCTCTGGCTTTGACGACGAGGTCGAGTGTCTGTGTGGCGAACAACTCGGCTAGATCCTTGAACTTGGAGCTGAATTCATCAACCTGGGAGCTGGGCAATTGTGGCATACGAGGCACGACAATAGACTTGGGGAGTGTCTGGTTGTCTTGATGCTTCATCAGCTCATCCAGGATGATGCTTCTGCGGGCGATCTTCTCATCCATCACTTGAATCTTCTTGCGATAAGGAGCGAAGACTTGATTCAAGTGAGGCTTCACAAGGTCGAAGAGCTCATCGTCGGTATACTCCGGCTGTTCAGCCTCGGGTGGAGTTTCTTCGACTTGTTCGATGGCTTCAACTTCTTCGACCTGTTCCTCTGGCGTCTGGCGAGTACGACGAGGCATGGTGAAGAGAGATATGATCGGCGACGGCAACTACCCCGCGAAGGTTTAGGGGTTTTGGTTGAATAACTGCGTTGAGGGTGTGCAGCGTCGCGCAGAATGAAAGGGAGGGGGGGGAGAGAGACGGCTTAAAGACTAGAGAGTCTTCGGAAAGGGAGGGGGAAAGGGAGTGGAGGGGAGAGGGGAAGGGAGGGAGAGAAAGGTTGGCAGAGCGCTTTCGTCTTTACGACTCTTCAGTGCCCGATGGTGGGATGAGGAGGAGAGAAGGAGACCGGAGGGGAGTCCGGGGCCCCTTATATAGCCTCCAAATACCCTAGCACTGCTCTACTCTTCTACATTGCACGTGTATATGCACGTGTATATTGCACGTGTATGTTGCACGTGTATCGCGTAACCTACTTACCGTTGTACGTAACTAGACAACTAATCATCCTCGTCATCGTTCCAACGATGCCTGTCAGCCGTTACAACTTGTCCGTTATGAATTTGCAACAAGTCATCGCGCTGCGTGGTGCGCGTGCCACGTTTTTGATTTTTCCAAAAATCATGCCAAAACGTGGTGTAAATTTGAATCTGACGCTTTCGGCTTATGCGAGTATTGGCCCTCTTAGCGATCCGTTTTCCTGGGCGGCCGTGCGCACCTTTAAGCAAGTCTGCAGACTTATAACAATATGGTATGGCACTGATGACATGGCGGCTGACACTGTCGCCCCGCAAGTACAGCAGGACACGTGGCCATTTCCCTCGGATTCCATGACGTGGCAATTGGCATTCCAGCCAGTTTTCCAGCTGGCGCCAATAAGCCTTCAGTTGCGGGTGGAATCGACACTTCACCAGATCTCCAAAAGGCGGGTCCTTCGGAGTGGCTCGTTCGAGGTATTTCGCCCTGTCACGGTAGCTGACATAGTCCAGCGCGGCACGTAGATACTTTCCAGTGTATCCTCGCTGTGCCAGCATCCGGAATAGCCGAGCCACCTTGGCCTTCCACGTACGTTCATCACTGGTGTTGCGGAGATATCGAATCATTTCTCCTTTGACTATACCGGTGAACGTATGCGTGGGATGGTTGGATTTGCCGTGGAGATACAGGAACTTGGAGATGGGCTTGGTGTACACCCGTATATCCACAATGTTGTGGAAGAAGAACCTCCGTCCTTTGTGTATCTCCAGGTCCAGGTAGACTGCCTTCTTGTTACTGATATCCCAAGTCATACGCAGGTTAGAACAAGTGTTCAGCCTTTGCATGAGGTTGTCAGCAGTCTCCCTGTCCCGAGTAATTACCAGTCCATCATCAATGTAACGACGATTTATGATAACTCTTCTGACAAATTCCTTGAAGATCCTTCGGAACTTATAGAACAAGTAAAGGTTAGCGAAAGCAGGGGCTACTGCTGTCCCTGTCGCTGTTCCAATTACCTGCCTATGTACCCCATGTCCATCAAAAACATAGTTGTGATTCATGATGAACTGTAGCACTCGACACCAAAAGCCATTGTTAGCCATGAACACTTTGGGTAGTTCACGGACCAACACTCGAATGGCGTCCTTGATGTCGATTGTGGGGTAACACCTTTCCACGTCATATGTCAGGAAGACACAGTCCGAGGGTAGGCGTATATGTTCCAATTGCCGTACGGTCTGCCAGCTATTCACTGAAATGGCTGGTATCTTGAGCACCTCTTTGTTGAGGAGGGCACTCAATTGTCTAGACAGACCACCTGTGATATATGAATGTGAGGCGGTGATCGGTCTAGACTTGACCGTCGGCTTGTGGATCTTCGGTAGTACATAGAAGGGGGCTGGTTCCTTGGCGCTCTCGGCATACTTCATCATTTTCTTGATGTACCGAGGCTTCTGGAAGCATATGTCAAGGATCATCTTGAGGTTACTGAGGAGCCCTTCATGGGGGAAGGAACTGACCTCAGAGAATGCACCCTCGTGAATCTCCTTATGCACCAAGTCGTCATAGAACTCGCGACTCATTAGCGTGAGCCCGAGGTTCTTATCTGCTGCTTTGACGACCCAACCCATCTTCTTGATGTACTTGATTCCTCGCATCAATGTTAGATGCAAGGAGGGAGGTCGCTCAATCCCCATACGTGTGACTTGTCTCTCAATCTTTCCTTTCACACGTATGTTGGTTGGGATGTCGACTCTCCCTGGCCCCTTTCCTAAAGCCTTGAACACTTGATCCACTGTGTCTTGAAGACAAACTTTCAGCGGTGTTCTAAGAACGAAGCCACCACCGACAGACAGTACCTTCTTGACTTCATATGGTACGTCCTTGTCGTTGATTCCAACCGGTGGGTTGTACTTCATTTCTTGAGACTTGAAGGAATGGGGTTTCCTAGGCCGTGAACAGTTTAATTTTGCTTGGCGCCCCGTCCGGCGGCGCCTTGCTTCCCGTTTTTCGGCTTCGGCTTTCCTTTGGTCTTCGCTTTCCCCTGCTTACCCTTACCAGCTTTAGGTTTGGGCTTACCACCCTGGGGTTTGGGGGTCTTGGGGGGGATATAAGAAGTCTTAAGGGATTTGATATCCTTCTTAAGCGCCTGGATCTCCTTCCGCAGCCGATCGACCCCTTGCGGGGCCTCCTCTTCATCGGCCTCGGCAGCGGATCTCTTCAGGAGCCCGGCATTCTTCTTTCTCATTATCCACGAAGTTACCAAAGGAGCTCTTAAGTTCGGTCTGAAGCCGGGCTTTCTCAAGTGATGTCAAGAGAAGTTCCTTATAACGTTCAAGAAGTGGAGGCATCTGCGACTTTGTCATTTGATGAACGACATTGTACGCTTCCATGAGGGATTCCTCCAACTTCTCGACGGCTTCAGCAAAAAGATCTTTCCTCTCGCCTGCTATGGACTTCAGGTCCTGTGCTCTGGCTTTGACGACGAGGTCGAGTGTCTGTGTGGCGAACGACTCGGCTAGGTCCTTGAACTTGGAGCTGAATTCATCAACCTGGGAGCTGGGCAATTGTGGCATACGAGGCACGACAATAGACTTGGGGAGTGTCTGGTTGTCTTGATGCTTCATCAGCTCATCCAGGATGATGCTTCTGCGGGCGATCTTCTCATCCATCACTCGAATCTTCTTGCGATAAGGAGCGAAGACTTGATTCAAGTGAGGCTTCACAAGGTCGAAGAGCTCATCGTCGGTATACTCCGGCTGTTCAGCCTCGGGTGGAGTTTCTTCGACTTGTTCGATGGCTTCAACTTCTTCGACCTGTTCCTCTGGCGTCTGGCGAGTACGACGAGGCATGGTGAAGAGAGATATGATCGGCGACGGCAACTACCCCGCGAAGGTTTAGGGGTTTTGGTTGAATAACTGCGTTGAGGGTGTGCAGCGTCGCGCAGAATGAAAGGGAGGGGGGGGAGAGAGACGGCTTAAAGACTAGAGAGTCTTCGGAAAGGGAGGGGGAAAGGGAGGGGAGGGGAGAGGGGAAGGGAGGGAGAGAAAGGTTGGCAGAGCGCTTTCGTCTTTACGACTCTTCAGTGCCCGATGGTGGGATGAGGAGGAGAGAAGGAGACCGGAGGGGAGTCCGGGGCCCCTTATATAGCCTCCAAATACCCTAGCACTGCTCTACTCTTCTACATTGCACGTGTATATGCACGTGTATATTGCACGTGTATGTTGCACGTGTATCGCGTAACCTACTTACCGTTGTACGTAACTAGACAACTAATCATCCTCGTCATCGTTCCAACGATGCCTGTCAGCCGTTACAACTTGTCCGTTATGAATTTGCAACAAGTCATCGCGCTGCGTGGTGCGCGTGCCACGTTTTTGATTTTTCCAAAAATCATGCCAAAACGTGGTGTAAATTTGAATCTGACGCTTTCGGCTTATGCGAGTATTGGCCCTCTTAGCGATCCGTTTTCCTGGGCGGCCGTGCGCACCTTTAAGCAAGTCTGCAGACTTATAACAATATGGTATGGCACTGATGACATGGCGGCTGACACTGTCGCCCCGCAAGTACAGCAGGACACGTGGCCATTTCCCTCGGATTCCATGACGTGGCAATTGGCATTCCAGCCAGTTTTCCAGCTGGCGCCAATAAGCCTTCAGTTGCGGGTGGAATCGACACTTCACCAGATCTCCAAAAGGCGGGTCCTTCGGAGTGGCTCGTTCGAGGTATTTCGCCCTGTCACGGTAGCTGACATAGTCCAGCGCGGCACGTAGATACTTTCCAGTGTATCCTCGCTGTGCCAGCATCCGGAATAGCCGAGCCACCTTGGCCTTCCACGTACGTTCATCACTGGTGTTGCGGAGATATCGAATCATTTCTCCTTTGACTATACCGGTGTACGTATGCGTGGGATGGTTGGATTTGCCGTGGAGATACAGGAACTTGGAGATGGGCTTGGTGTACACCCGTATATCCACAATGTTGTGGAAGAAGAACCTCCGTCCTTTGTGTATCTCCAGGTCCAGGTAGACTGCCTTCTTGTTACTGATATCCCAAGTCATACGCAGGTTAGAACAAGTGTTCAGCCTTTGCATGAGGTTGTCAGCAGTCTCCCTGTCCCGAGTAATTACCAGTCCATCATCAATGTAACGACGATTTATGATAACTCCTCTGACAAATTCCTTGAAGATCCTTCGGAACTTATAGAACAAGTAAAGGTTAGCGAAAGCAGGGGCTACTGCTGTCCCTGTCGCTGTTCCAATTACCTGCCTATGTACCCCATGTCCATCAAAAAACATAGTTGTGATTCATGATGAACTGTAGCACTCGACACCAAAAGCCATTGTTAGCCATGAACACTTTGGGTAGTTCACGGACCAACACTCGAATGGCGTCCTTGATGTCGATTGTGGGGTGGTAACACCTTTCCACGTCATATGTCAGGAAGACACAGTCCGAGGGTAGGCGTATATGTTCCAATTGCCGTACGGTCTGCTAGCTATTCACTGAAATGGCTGGTATCTTGAGCACCTCTTTGTTGAGGAGGGCACTCAATTGTCTAGACAGACCACCTGTGATATATGAATGTGAGGCGGTGATCGGTCTAGACTTGACCGTCGGCTTGTGGATCTTCGGTAGTACATAGAAGGGGGCTGGTTCCTTGGCGCTCTCGGCATACTTCATCATTTTCTTGATGTACTCGAGGCTTCTGGAAGCATATGTCAAGGATCATCTTGAGGTTACTGAGGAGCCCTTCATGGGGGGAAGGAACTGACCTCAGAGAATGCACCCTCGTGAATCTCCTTATGCACCAAGTCGTCATAGAACTCGCGACTCATTTAGCGTGAGCCCGAGGTTCTTATCTGCTGCTTTGACGACCCAACCCATCTTCTTGATGTACTTGATTCCTCGCATCAATGTTAGATGCAAGGAGGGAGGTCGCTCAATCCCCATACGTGTGACTTGTCTCTCAATCTTTCCTTTCACACGTATGTTGGTTGGGATGTCGACTCTCCCTGGCCCCTTTCCTAAAGCCTTGAACACTTGATCCACTGTGTCTTGAAGACAAACTTTCAGCGGTGTTCTAAGAACGAAGCCACCACCGACAGACAGTACCTTCTTGACTTCATATGGTACGTCCTTGTCGTTGATTCCAACCGGTGGGTTGTACTTCATTTCTTGAGACTTGAAGGAATGGGGTTTCCTAGGCCGTGAACAGTTTAATTTTGCTTGGCGCCCCGTCCGGCGGCGCCTTGCTTCCCGTTTTTCGGCTTCGGCTCTTTCCTTTGGTCTTCGCTTTCCCCTGCTTACCCTTACCAGCTTTAGGTTTGGGCTTACCACCCTGGGGTTTGGGGGTCTTGGGGGGGATATAAGAAGTCTTAAGGGATTTGATATCCTTCTTAAGCGCCTGGATCTCCTTCCGCAGCCGATCGACCCCTTGCGGGGCCTCCTCTTCATCGGCCTCGGCAGCGGATCTCTTCAGGAGCCCGGCATTCTTCTTCTCATTATCCACGAAGTTACCAAAGGAGCTCTTAAGTTCGGTCTGAAGCCGGGCTTTCTCAAGTGATGTCAAGAGAAGTTCCTTATAACGTTCAAGAAGTGGAGGCATCTGCGACTTTGTCATTTGATGAACGACATTGTACGCTTCCATGAGGGATTCCTCCAACTTCTCGACGGCTTCAGCAAAAAGATCTTTCCTCTCGCCTGCTATGGACTTCAGGTCCTGTGCTCTGGCTTTGACGACGAGGTCGAGTGTCTGTGTGGCGAAACGACTCGGCTAGATCCTTGAACTTGGAGCTGAATTCATCAACCTGGGAGCTGGGCAATTGTGGCATACGAGGCACGACAATAGACTTGGGGAGTGTCTGGTTGTCTTGATGCTTCATCAGCTCATCCAGGATGATGCTTCTGCGGGCGATCTTCTCATCCATCACTTGAATCTTCTTGCGATAAGGAGCGAAGACTTGATTCAAGTGAGGCTTCACAAGGTCGAAGAGCTCATCGTCGGTATACTCCGGCTGTTCAGCCTCGGGTGGAGTTTCTTCGACTTGTTCGATGGCTTCACTTCTTCGACCTGTTCCTCTGGCGTCTGGCGAGTACGACGAGGCATGGTGAAGAGAGATATGATCGGCGACGGCAACTACCCCGCGAAGGTTTAGGGGTTTTGGTTGAATAACTGCGTTGAGGGTGTGCAGCGTCGCGCAGAATGAAAGGGAGGGGGGGGAGAGACGGCTTAAAGACTAGAGAGTCTTCGGAAAGGGAGGGGGAAAGGGAGTGGAGGGGAGAGGGGAAGGGAGGGAGAGAAAGGTTGGCAGAGCGCTTTCGTCTTTACGACTCTTCAGTGCCCGATGGTGGGATGAGGAGGAGAGAAGGAGACCGGAGGGGAGTCCGGGGCCCCTTATATAGCCTCCAAATACCCTAGCACTGCTCTACTCTTCTACATTGCACGTGTATATGCACGTGTATATTGCACGTGTATGTTGCACGTGTATCGCGTCACCTACTTACCGTTGTACGTAACTAGACAACTAATCATCCTCGTCATCGTTCCAACGATGCCTGTCAGCCGTTACAACTTGTCCGTTATGAATTTGCAACAAGTCATCGCGCTGCGTGGTGCGCGTGCCACGTTTTTGATTTTTCCAAAAATCATGCCAAAACGTGGTGTAAATTTGAATCTGACGCTTTCGGCTTAGGGGTTTTAGGGTTTAGGGTTTAGGGGTTTAGGGTTCTTTTACAAACCCCGGGTCTGTTAGGGGATTTGTGCAATGGGACAGAGCAGTGGGAAATACCAGTTTTGGAAGAAATTGGGGTTTTTAGTTGGGATTTCATACAGGGTTTAAAACCTCGCTTTGAAAGTCACCCACTTCCACTTCTAGCCATGATGCAGATATGATAAAGGTTCATATAGAAATGTTTCGAATCGCACGCAGTCTACAGGTGCCTGATAGGCACTTAAGCATTCTTCTCAGTGACCACCATACGGCTAACGAACAACTTTGGAAACATGCATGAAGCCAGCCACCACGCTCCCATATCCCCCGGTTCCTCGCTCTAATCCACCGTCTTCTACCTCCTCGCATGGCTACTGCTGGAACCACACACAGTCCACCTTTGCCTTGAAACCCCCAAACGATCTTGGGAGCCACCATACGACGCCCGAACAGCTTTGGAAACATGCATGAAGCCAGCCACCACGCTCCCATATCCCCCGGTTCCTCGCTCTAATCCACCGTCTTCTACCTCCTCGCATGGCTACTGCTGGAACCACACCCAGTCCACCTTTGCCTTGAAACCCCCAAACGATCTTGGGAGCCACCATACGGCGCCCGAACAACTTTGGAAACATGCATGAAGCCAGCCACCACGCTCCCATATCCACCGGTTCCTCGCTCTAATCCACCGTCTTCTACCTCCTCGCATGGCTACTGCTGGAACTACACCCAGTCCACCTTTGCCTTGAAACCCCCAAACGATCTTGGGAGCCACCATACGACGCCCGAACAGCTTTGGAAACATGCATGAAGCCAGCCACCACGCTCCCATATCCCCCGGTTCCTCGCTCTAATCCACCGTCTTCTACCTCCTCGCATGGCTACTGCTGGAACCACACCCAGTCCACCTTTGCCTTGAAACCCCCAAACGATCTTGGGAGCCACCATACGACGCCCGAACAGCTTTGGAAACATGCATGAAGCCAGCCACCACGCTCCCATATCCCCCGGTTCCTCGCTCTAATCCACCGTCTTCTACCTCCTCGCATGGCTACTGCTGGAACCACACCCAGTCCACCTTTGCCTTGAAACCCCCAAACGATCTTGGGAGCCACCATACGACGCCCGAACAACTTTGGAAACATGCATGAAGCCAGCCACCACGCTCCCATATCCACCGGTTCCTAGCTCTAATCCACCGTCTTCTACCTCCTCGCATGGCTACTGCTGGAACCACACCCAGTCCACCTTTGCCTTGAAACCCCCAAACGATCTTGGGAGCCACCATACGACGCCCGAACACCTTTGGAAACATGCATGAAGCCAGCCACCACGCTCCCATATCCACCGGTTCCTAGCTCTAATCCACCGTCTTCTACCTCCTCGCATGGCTACTGCTGGAACCACACAGAGTCCACCATTTGCCTTGAGCCCCCCAAACGATCTTGGGAGCCACCATACGACGCCCGAACACCTTTGGAAACATGCATGAAGCCAGCCACCACGCTCCCATATCCCCCGGTTCCTCGCTCTAATTCACCGTCTTCTACCTCCTCGCATGGCTACTGCTGGAACCACACCCAGTCCACCTTTGCCTTGAAACCCCCAAACGATCTTGGGAGCCACCATACGACGCCCGAACAGCTTTGGAAACATGCATGAAGCCAGCCACCACGCTCCCATATCCACCGGTTCCTAGCTCTAATCCACCGTCTTCTACCTCCTCGCATGGCTACTGCTGGAACCACACAGAGTCCACCATTTGCCTTGAGCCCCCCAAACGATCTTGGGAGCCACCATACGACGCCCGAACAGCTTTGGAAACATGCATGAAGCCAGCCACCACGCTCCCATATCCCCCGGTTCCTCGCTCTAATTCACCATCTTCTACCTCCTCGCATGGCTACTGCTGGAACCACACCCAGTCCACCTTTGCCTTGAAACCCCCAAACGATCTTGGGAGCCACCATACGGCGCCCGAACAACTTTGGAAACATGCATGAAGCCAGCCACCACGCTCCCATATCCACCGGTTCCTCGCTCTAATCCACCGTCTTCTACCTCCTCGCATGGCTACTGCTCGAACCACACACAGTCCACCATTTGCCTTGAGCCCCCCAAACGATCTTGGGAGCCACCATACGGCGCCCGAACAACTTTGGAAACATGCATGAAGCCAGCCACCACGCTCCCATATCCCCCGGTTCCTCGCTCTAATCCACCGTCTTCTACCTCCTCGCATGGCTACTGCTGGAACCACACCCAGTCCACCTTTGCCTTGAAACCCCCAAACGATCTTGGGAGCCACCATACGACGCCCGAACAGCTTTGGAAACATGCATGAAGCCAGCCACCACGCTCCCATATCCACCGGTTCCTCGCTCTAATCCACCGTCTTCTACCTCCTCGCATGGCTACTGCTGGAACCACACCCAGTCCACCTTTGCCTTGAGCCCCCAAAACGATCTTGGGAGCCACCATACGACGCCCGAACAGCTTTGGAAAAATGCATGAAGCCAGCCACCACGCTCCCATATCCCCCGGTTCCTCGCTCTAATTCACCGTCTTCTACCTCCTCGCATGGCTACTGCTGGAACCACACACAGTCCACCATTTGCCTTGAGCCCCCCAAACGATCTTGGGAGCCACCATACGGCGCCCGAACAACTTTGGAAACATGCATGAAGCCAGCCACCACGCTCCCATATCCACCGGTTCCTAGCTCTAATCCACCGTCTTCTACCTCCTCGCATGGCTACTGCTGGAACCACACACAGTCCACCATTTGCCTTGAGCCCCCCAAACGATCTTGGGAGCCACCATACGACGCCCGAACAGCTTTGGAAACATGCATGAAGCCAGCCACCACGCTCCCATATCCACCGGTTCCTCGCTCTAATCCACCGTCTTCTACCTCCTCGCATGGCTACTGCTGGAACCACACACAGTCCACCATTTGCCTTGAGCCCCCCAAACGATCTTGGGAGCCACCATACGACGCCCGAACACCTTTGGAAACATGCATGAAGCCAGCCACCACGCTCCCATATCCACCGGTTCCTCGCTCTAATCCACCGTCTTCTACCTCCTCGCATGGCTACTGCTGGAACCACACCCAGTCCACCTTTGCCTTGAAACCCCCAAACGATCTTGGGAGCCACCATACGACGCCCGAACAGCTTTGGAAACATGCATGAAGCCAGCCACCACGCTCCCATATCCCCCGGTTCCTCGCTCTAATCCACCGTCTTCTACCTCCTCGCATGGCTACTGCTGGAACCACACCCAGTCCACCTTTGCCTTGAAACCCCCAAACGATCTTGGGAGCACCATACGGCGCTCCGAACAACTTTGGAAACATGCCTGAAGCCAGCCACCACGCTCCCATATCCACCGGTTCCTCGCTCTAATCCACCGTCTTCTACCTCCTCGCATGGCTACTGCTGGAACTACACCCAGTCCACCTTGCCTTGAAACCCCAAACGATCTTGGGAGCCACCATACGACGCCCGACAGCTTTGGAAACATGCATGAAGCCAGCC
>JARGSG010000132.1:0-129933 GCA_030374805.1 Gracilaria gracilis | reverse complement strand
CCCCCCTGTTAAGAGCTTGGGAGTATCTATCTAGGCGAGTTTCCACTCGACGTAATTTGCGCAGCAGATGACGGTTTCTGAAGGGGCCTGCGCCACAGCAATGATTGACACAATACCAGTCACAGAACACGCAAGCAACATGAGCAATCTATGAGAGACATGGGTGGCCATAGCTACGGGCGCGGGAGGGAGAGAGAAAATGGCGGAACGGCACGCGATAGATTTTGGGCGGCGAAGGTGTCGGGGCGGCTTGCGTCTTTCCTGCTGCTATCCAAACATTCTTTGACCGCTTTGGGAGCAAAAGGTCGATCAGCGATGAAGGTGAATGGGCCTTCTCCTGGCAAAAAAAATTCTGTTTTCTACAAAAGTGTAAGGCGACAGATGATCATCTGATGAACAAAAAATCTAAAGGCGATGTCGTTGATACAATGTTGGCGAATAGAGAAGACGACGAGCTGAATTGTACGGAAGGTATGGATAGGTTCATTGCGTAAAGGTTTGAGAGTGCTCATTGTGTTGCTCCACAGAAGGTAGGACAAATTCAGGGGGTGGCGTGGCGGTAATTGAGTTGGTGGGGTAAGGGTGCGAAGAAGGTGGAAGTCAAATGCAGACAGCAAGGAGCGTGGGAGAGCACTCGAGGGATAGTAGCGGTCAGGATGGCGCGATGAGTGAGGTTGCTATTAAAGACGAGAGCGTCGAGATGATTGAATGCGAACATAATGCGGTAGCATATCTGTAGAACGCGAGTACGGTCGTATCGATGGGATCAAGGCTGCGAAGCGGTGTACAGGACGGACGCTAACGCGGAATAGTGTGGCTGACACTGAGGGGGGGGGGGGGGGGGGGGGGGCAATTGGCGGCCATTGAAGGGCAATACGGATTGAACGAGGACAAGTATGCGGAGGACGTGGGTCGGCTGACTGGTTGGTTGCTTGGTTGTCGGCGTGCCGGCGGAGAAAGAGGGATGAGAAAGAAGGATGAGAAAGCGGGAGGGGATGGAGAGTGATGGTGAATGGTGCGGCACCGGGCGGGCAAAAATAGGCGGTGGTCAGATGTGGCACGGCGCGAAATTACTCGCGCCCGCCTTGTAGGCGGGCGCACACGGCGATGACGTAATAATGGGAGTGGGACTGGAGAGAGCGCTCCGCGACGCGCCCCACGGAGAATAAACGGAAGCTGAATTCACGGCCCCTATCGGACCGGCGGCGGCGACATACAGCGCGCACGACGCCGCTTGCGCTGGCGTTTCGCGCGTTGTGCACGCCCGTGCAGCGTGTTTTGTGCGTTTTGGCGCGTCGTGGTGGGGTATCTAATTACCCTTGGTGGTAACCATGTTATTGGTGCTGCGACAGTTGCGCGAATTTTTGTCTTCACGCGCTGTGCTGCCGCTTCCCTGCGAATGCTCGTTTCGCCCGCCAAAGCCGCCTCGTCCAACGCTCCCGCGCACCACGTACTCCAGGGTAGAAGGCTAACGTTCCCCCCAACTAAGGTTAACCGCTCCGCCCCCGCGCCCTTCGCTGCGCCCCGTGCTCCCACGTGACCGCGCATCCTCTTCACCCCCTCCAACTCTCTGCCTCTCCCAATCCTTCCTTCCTCTCGCCGCGAGCGCTCCCACCTGATCACCCGCACCGCACCACCCCTGACACAATCGGCTCCCGCTCCCCCCCCCCCCCGTTCACCGCCTTTCCGTACATTCTCATCCCCGCTTCCCTACCACCCGCCGCAACCCCTCCCCCCTCCTCCTCCTCCTCCTCCTCTTCATCCTCCTCCTCCTCCTCCACGCCCCTCGTCTTTGGATGGACTCTCCACCGGACGAGTACAGCCTCGCTTCCATCACCTCAAAGGCGTGCACTGTTTCCCACCAGCAGCTGCGACAGATTCTTCAAGCCCTCCCCAACAAGGTACGTCTGTGCGTTTTCTCCACCCTCCTATCAAGCCTTGATGCCATCATCATACCTTCATATCATCCACATACCGCCCATACTAACTCAAATCGTTTCGTACCCGCCTTAATTTCAACCATCAGGATGACGCCACCAGAAAGCAGCTCCTGCTCCAGTACGCAATCCACGCGCGTCACACCTTCGCGCGCTTGCTCGCCGTCGTCCGATGGCACAAGAATCATGGCTCCACAGCTGCCCGCGCTAACCTCGTCGAGGACGTCGCCATAGCCAACGCCCAGCTCTTCGAGGACAACGTGGACAACTTATGGGAAATTCACGACTACATCTCTTCCAAGAATGCCTCTCTCCCTCCGCCCGCACAACCTGCCCTATTAACTTCGAAACCCCTAACAACAGCCGCGCCCCCACCGTCATACTCCATCTCCCAATCCAGACCCGAGAACCCGCGACCCACAAAGAGGCCTCGTCTTACTCCGGATTCAAGTGAAGTTACCCAGCAACTTACCCCCTCTGCTGCCGTGCCGTCCTCGCGCCCGCCAAGGCCGTCTACTTTGTCTCTGGGCTCTGTCTCTCCCTCCAATTCGCCCTCCGTAGCAGAACGCCTGGGAATCGCTACACGAAGCTGTGTACGCGAGTCACAGCTTAGTATCGGCGCTGTGCAGGTCATGGCCTGGCGTTCGGGACTCGCAGATGTATGCGTCAAAATTGGCGTTCCCACACTCTGGTCAGCCGATGTTTCGCTTAGCAGTCTTGATCCTGATGTTGCCGTGCTTCGCGTGCATGCAATACACGTCTTTGTTGCTTCCGATATCGACGCACCTTTGGATCACCAAACGCACTGGAGTTCGACGCGCTCAACCGTGAACGGTGGCAGATCTGCTTTCACACCAAAACAACGCGCATTGTTACGTCGTATGGCGGATGATCGTATGACTGACGCTTTGAAGGCTGTGCGTTCCCTCACAAAGTCTACTTCTAATGTCAATTCGTGCAGCATAATGATCTGTGCCTTACGAGATATGATGACGGACGAGGTATGCGCCCCTTTGGCAATGGATTGTTTGAGAGCGCAGGCCCGAGCGCTAAGCGATACCGCATGGGGCTCCTACATAAAGGTCGAAGGCGCCGAACCTGATGTTCCTCGAGGCAAGCCTTTGACTGTGTCGTACTGGTTAAATCACAGGCAGGCGGCCCAATTAAGTATCCATGAGTACCAAAGCGCTGGATCGCCCGGCCCAGATGGACACGATGCGCCCAAGGAGCTGGCCGAGCTACTGCCACAGATTGATTATACGTGCGTTTCATGCGTTCACGAACCGGTTCTACCAAATGCGGTTGAACTTGGAAGACCTTACACCAATTTTGTGCTGCAGATGAACAGGCTGAATTTAGAAGAACAACTAAGCGTTTGTATCAAGCTTCGAAGTTGTGCGAAGATTACGAGCATATCCAATTCTTTTATTGACAAAGCTGCCCAGCTTCGTCTCGACTCGTCGTGCGTAGCTGTTTCGGACTCACGCCCAACTCGGACTGAAGACACCTCTGAGCAGATGGTGCCCGTCAATGATGCTGTCTCGATACGCTTTGGTGGATCGAGTCCTACAGGAATTCAATTTACGGTTCATAATCTTACTGGCGGGTTGAGAATACGCCCATATGGAGCAGCTGCCCTGGCCGTTCCTTTGCGAAGAGAACGAGATTCAGAAATCTGGTTGGGAGCTCGTCAGTTTGCGTCAAAAGCAGAAGAAATAGGGGCTTGCACACGTGCATTTGAAGTGATCCGTGCGAGAGTTAAGCTTGATGCTGCTGCAAGATCTGTTTGCGCTTTGGATATTGGAGTTTCTAATACGTTACCTCCAGGTACGGCATCGGTAGCTGCTACGGCGTCACGCGATCGAGCAGCAAGCCAGCTTGTTCCCCCGTTTGCACCCTTGGAACGACGGGCCCCAAGGCGGTTTTTGACCTTGTCACCACCACCAAACCTCAAGGATCCGCTAAATGGCATGAGATTAGGCCCGACCGCATCATCGAGATACCGCACAGCAAGTTCGCGTGGATTTGACAGAAACGGGTCCTCAAAACGTCCGCGATTGACTTACGCGACAACCAGCGATTCTTTGGTCTTCATACAAGAAAGTTCATTTGCCGGGGGAGATTGGCGAATTGGTGCCCGAGATGAAGAGGGTTGCAAAACAACATCCCGATCCGTTCAAAACACAGAGACAGATAGCATCGACAGATACAGCGGTACGGCAGCTGCGGCTGCGGCATGGGCTTTGACGAGAGAGGTTGTGGAAAGGCGATTGAAGCGTGACTCTCTTATCCGGGCGTTCTACAGAGCGAGTGTTTTTGCCCAGATGCACCACATGCGAACGAGCGAAGACAGCGACTTGCATCTTGAATCTGCATCCCGCGTCCTGCTTCGCGTGAAGTGTGAGCCACTCCCAGTAAGGAGAGCAGAACTTCTGCTTCGAGGCTATGATGTCTGGCAAGTAAGGTTGTCGTTACTGCCTTCTATATTTGACAGTACTGATTCTGCCGTTACCCCGGCTGGAAGATCTAAACCGCCTACTAACTCAAAATCCCGAGAAACTGGGAATCTGTGGTCTGTTGGAGTGTCATGTACAGGATCTCAATTGACGTTCACGTACCCATCAGCAAATCCGGAGTCGGTTTGCAGCTTCTTCCGTGACTTGACCCGAGCGCGAACGGCCGCAGCACTTGCTAGAGGTGTTCCTCCATCGCGGTTCTACAGGGTGATACGCCGCTCACCAGTACGCATTGTCGTTGGAATAGGACCATATG
Organism: Gracilaria gracilis; assembly: GCA_030374805.1. Lineage (NCBI taxonomy): Eukaryota > Rhodophyta > Florideophyceae > Gracilariales > Gracilariaceae > Gracilaria > Gracilaria gracilis. Next base: position 125,224 of record JARGSG010000132.1, on the reverse strand, counting down.
GGCCGAACCAAGGCTTGAATACTCCTGGTGTGCCCCCTCCAAAACCACAGTACACTGCAACGGTGGAATACGTCTATTCGAAGGGAAACAGCGGTGGCTTCAGTCTATCGTTTTCGCCCACGAAGCCGACAATGGACCAACTAGCACCATATATTGAAGAGGCACTTGATGCTTCGGGTGGTCAGGTTGGAGGAATTCTTGCAGGTTTACTAGAAAGAGCATGTCCTGTAGCTGCAGCAGCGGAGAGTGCAGTGAGAGAAAGGGGGAATGGTAGAATCCGCTTCCTAACTGCCCTTAGAGTGCGCGCAATGTTTGGTGGCGTTCCTGACCGAGGAAATACTCCTGGTACTGCAATGACCCACGGTAGACAAACTCCACGGAACCCCCCCATCGCTCACGCAATAGACGTTGACGCTCGAGGTGGAGCGGGTCTTGTAACCGTCATTGACGTCGGACGCGCTACTTCGGTTATGATTCAGCAAGGGTTTGTAACTCGCAATCACTCTTCTGGTCACGGATACTTGGGTCGAGGAAGTGAGTATATCTCACTGCCAAAATGGGACGAAGTAGTGGCATCTGTCTTACGGGATGGATACGCCGAGCCTCAAAGGGCTGACTCTACAATTGTGCTTAAGATGGAAATGCTCGAGACTTTCTTATCGCGTCTAGTGTCGTCGTCATTATCACCCGACCGCACATGAAAACTCGCAATCGCTGCACAGATACCCAGTAACTTACTCGTCATTATGAAACGCATGACTTGATCGGACACCCAAGGCACCCTTATCCTCTGCCTCGAGTCAAAGTTCGCTCCCGTGAGCGAAGCTGTTTATCATCCTGGCGACATTAATTCCCGGCTCATCAAATCCACTTCTGCTCCTGATATAAATAGACAGATCAAGGACCATAACTTGCAAAGCACACTTGAAACATTAAACCGTGAATAAAACGATATATTGTTAACATCTGAAGCGCTACGATGGCCCGCCGAAACGAAGTCTTCGCAATAGTTTCTTCCGAGTTCCAGTTCTACTCGACTGTTCTTCTGCCCTCCCTCTTAGAATGGATACAAACTGAAAACGAGGATGGGCGAACTGGGGGTGCTTCACATCGCGGAGAAACATTGACGAGTCGTTGCGACGAGGGTCAGTTACGCTCCTATAGAAAGCGCGTGACGGATCAAGGACCACGAGAAATATTTCTCCGCCTCTTGTCTTCTCGGCACCTACAATGGTTAGCGAATGGCCTTGCCATTGACAGAAAATGGGACAAACAACAGCTTTTGGAGGTACGCGGGCTTTTCTCGGAAGATGCAAAGAGCAATTGCGAGAACCGCAACATTTCTCAAAGTGCTTAAAGATCCATTGGAACATGATCTTCCTTTCGCTATCGGTGGGTGTCTCAAAATCGGTGACGAAAGCATTGAGGTTTAGACTCCGAAAGAGAACGAAGGCTTCAGTTGCTCCTATCCAGACTTCTTTGTCGGTGAGATTTCCTTCAAAGTTGGCAGCGCCCTCGGGATCAAATCCCTTGCCCCACGCATTTTCAATACCGGCAGCAATTTCGGGGATACTTGGCACTTCTTTAATGTCGGATTCGGCCAGAATAGCAGCAGATGCCGGTTCGTACAGCAATGAGCTGAAGATCATCTGAATGTTTCGAAAGCCGCAGTCCCAACCAAACCCTGCGAGATTGCTGGAGTAGAAGTCCAAGCGCGAAGAAAGGTGGATGGTTTTCTTGGACTGGTCAAAGAGATCAATATTGGGCATTATCTTGCGAATTATATTGACGTAGCAATGCTCGATGCAGTCGGCAAATCTGGAGTCTTCCACGTGGAGCTGCGGTGCGGATTGTTGAGGTTGGTCAATGGCAGCGATTGCTTTGGCCAGTTGTGCATCGCTTTGCTCAACCTCATTGAGAATAGCGCGCGCTGGATCTTCACCTTTGTGAACCTCGTCTTCAGGTTGATGGGCTTGGTGCGAGTGGTGGTGGAGCTGTTGACGCTGGGCGATTTGGTCGGCCAGAGCGGCATCGGTTAGCTGCACCTGACGCAAGATGGCTCTGGCCGGGTCCTCTCCTTTTTGGATTTCATCGTCGTCGTGAAGTACGCCGTTGGGCTCGGACAGCGTTGCGGCAGCCTTCTCGGCCAACGCCAGACGCTCTGCAGCAACGGCGGAAGCGTTGTGTTCGTCGGCGTCGAGATGCTGATTGACGTGTCTCTCAAGCTCGGGCAGATTGCCCGGGAAACTCTTGTCACAAATAGGGCATAAGTTTGACGGCGTCGTCATGCGTGTGTGTCAGCCAGAGCAGATGGCGCGGCGAAAAGGCGCAAGTTACAAGACAGTGGAACGTGTGGCGGACGATTGTGGCGATGCGGCACAAAGATGAAGGGCAACGAATGCGCAACGGGAGAGGGGGTTGACGTGCGAGCCAAATTGGGCGACACGACTGTAGCGAGCGCACCCGGCACGCCAGCAGCGACAGGTGTAACGTGGAGAGCAGTGCGCTGCTGTTGGAGGCAGCGCAGCGCAGCGCTAAGCGCGGCGCGGCGCGGCGCGCGCGTCAGTATCTTCGAGCGCGCCCGTAACGGAGGGCGACGGCGACGGCGACGGCGACGGCGACGGCGACAGCAGTTGACGGAGGTGGCGGCGGCGGCGGCGGCGGCGGCGGCGGCGGCGGCGGCGGCGGCGGCGGCGGAGGCGGTGGCGGCGATGGTCGCTGTGGCTGCGCATGGCGCCGTGGGGTGCAGCGCCGTGCGCCTGGACGCACCGCGTGCACGCGCACTGCGTGCGTGGCGATTGCTCGCTGTGCCAAGGCGCGTCTGACTGCGCGCCGTGGGCGCTCGGCGTGCCGTCGCACTTGTGCTTCGCCCATTGGATCCGACGTTGCGTCACTTTGCGCACCGCTTGAACGCAAGTGTAATTATCTGTTTCTGTTCCTGTATTGCGAAACGGTTGTTAGAGCGATGCGCAAATGCAGTCGAAGGGTCGACGATTAACCCGGCGGCAATGACCTCGTACTCCGTGCCTGCCCTACATTTCCAGTGTTCTTCAAGAAGCATATCAGCCAACTTATCTGTGCCATATCCTCTGTAAATGGTGACCTTCAACGGTTCAAGCAGCACAACTTGCATTCTCAATCAAAGCACATACACTATATCAATTGCTCTTGCTCCTTGGCGCTTCAGAAACAATGGTTCATCTGGATGGCCCTCTTCACCCCCGAAGCCTATTTGAGACTCAACTAGATATCTAACAAGGTAGATAAGAGTTACAGAATATCCTTTGTTCGCTTCCCGTGTTCGATGTACGGGTCCTGCGCAAATGCCACGTGGTCATGAACACAATCTTCATAGATACACCATGTATGAACCACAAGAGTTATTGTTTCGAGTTCAACTTCTCAAGTTGAACTTGCCCCCTCAACTTAAACATGGCCTTTAGATATCGTGTTCTTTGACGACCACATTCATTCCAGATGACGGTTCATAATTATATGCTGTATGCCAGATACCACTGCCATAAAACTTTCTTTAACCAACTGGGAACAGTAACTAACTTGAGTGGCCAAATCTTCAATATCTGCTCCCAGGGTTGTGGTTAGTCACAATGATGCCGCTTAAAGCCATTGGATGGACTAACGCGCACGATCTAGATACAAGGGAAACACACAGCACATGTTCATCTCGTCGATCATCTTACCCCACGACCACCCCGCCGGTAGTCAGAAGTCGCAGCCACTATAAATCGCGTCTTGTTATAAGCTGGAGTGAAACGTTTAATTCGTTCCGTTCGTTGCGCGCTACCTCTCTCATCATGTCTTCAAACAGCATGTGGCCATCACGAGTGTTGCTCTTCTCTCTAATCCTCTTTTTCACGCAATGTGTCGCGAGATTAGTGTCGAACAATCCTTCATTTGAGGAAAACGTCTCCGGAGGAAATCAAGGACCTGGTGGCAGGTTTTGGAGTACTCGTTTACCCACCAATGCCAACGGAGCATACGAGTTCATTCGTGATGCTTCCAAAGCCCGAACTGGTTCAGGATTGCTCACTCTCAAGCTGGAAGCAAGGGCTGTATTCCCTACATTCATTCGCATAGGAAAACCCGTGCGTCTTCGAAATCGTTTTCGATATAAGGTTTCAATTTGGGTTCGCGCGGACTCCGGAACCTTCATTGATGGCAACAATGGTGCTGTTGTCTCCACGTTTTGTGAAGCAAGGAACACGGGAGTGTTGTAGGCAGGGATAGTACGATCGACACCACGAGCGGGTTTAGAAAGGCGGACTATACTTAGATCGAGTTTGACGTTGCCGGAAACGGCGCTGAGTGGCGATGTACTGTCGCTTTGTTGGGGCAACCAAGTGCACAACCTTTGCAGGTTCGGCTATCTGTGGACGACTTCCGCGTCGATGAGATTGAACAGCTGGCGAATCCCAGATTAGGTAGACAGAACAGGTTGAGGGGATGGCGCTTTCAATGGGCCTCTGGCGCCTTTGAACTACGTGAACGGTCGGTTAGTAATCAATGGAAACTGTTGGCAGCAAGATTACTTGTTTGGACTAGCCAAGCCGCCTTCTTTGGAAGGTTCCGGGGGAGCAAGGAGCCTTTCCTTGTCACTTCCAGCACAAGGGAGTGGCGATATTCTAGAATTTACGGGCGTTGTGCAAAAGTTAGTTTGCGTGCTGGACAGCAATATGAACTTGCTGTTGGGTACACACGAGTGGAATCTAGTCCAAGTTGAGTGGATTTCACGTTGTTCAATTACTACTTGCGACGACCTGGTGGAGAAGGAGGGCGTGTTCGACAAACGGAAGGACTTGTGAGCGGACTAGTTGACGTAAGGGTTAGAACAGCAAATGACGTTACGGTTGTTCGATTTATTGCGCCAGTTGGGGGAGAGTGGCAAATTGTTCTCAAAGTGAGCGCATACGGGAATGAGAGAGTGACTGGAGCATATCGGATGACATTCGACAATGGCAGGTTGACTAGTATCCCATGATGTACGGTGATAAGCGAGCACAAAGTATCGGACAAGAGCCAAGTGGCGAAGATGGCGACGGGAAGCAGCTGTGATTGTGTGTTGAGCAGTGCGCGTATCGGAGAATGTACGAGTACAGTGACAACAATACAAGGAATATGTTTTCTCGTACCAATCAAACTATTGATAGATAAACTTCAGTTGCAAGTAATGCGGTCGACGAGGCTCAGGTTTTACGTCATCATGTAGAGAAACGAGTGATTTCGCGCGAGGCGGAACAGCACGCTGTGTTAGACTCGCTGTCGCTAGACTTGAGCAGCAGCGCACGCAAGGTGCACTGTGGGGCGCGCCTTAGGGGCCCCCTGGACGGGGGGCGGAAAGCGCACCTCCGCGATGGGCGATCAATTCCTTACAGTTACACAATGCACCGTTGGGTCAGCACGTGCTGTTGGACGTGGGCGATGGCGATTGGGTGCGGCGCGCAAGGCACAGTATCGCTGTCGGAATGGGGTTTGTTGCTGATTTCACCTGTAAGGTCAAAATGCAAGAGATTCGTGCAGAAAGACAGCGACTGCGCGTCAAACTGCTGCCACTTGTTTAAATGCCGCTTTTTGATGATTTTCGATGATTTTCGATGATGCTGTGTTTTCGAGTGCCTCGACGAGACCGCGTCAATCGGAATCGATGGTGTGAAGGGGGACGGCGACATAGAGCGCCTATGATGTCATCGGCCTGCACCCAGTTCAAGGGGTTAGCCCTCTTAGCTCACGCACAGGGCAAAGCACAGACAAGGGGGCCTTCACCACCAATGGCGGCACAGATGAAGTTAATGATACACCATCTTAACCGTCGAGCGATCTTTCCGACTGCGCTGCAATGAACTGTGCTGCAATGAACTGCCAATGTGGAGCGGCGGTTTCTTAATCCATCAGATAATGTGGAAGCTCGGCGAGTTGCTGAATTGGCGAAAGCAAGCGCATCTCGCTCGAACGAAAGGCGTTTTGCAGACGTGTAGTTAATAGCTGTTTCATACAGCAGCAGACAGCGCCAAATTTGGCGCGCTTTCGTCCAGGCGTAATCCACGCGTCAGCGCCCAATCACACGCTCTCCCCTCGGCGTGCGTTTGCGTTGCGCATCTGCTGGCACAGCCGCAACCCGCTCGCTCCGTTCACGTTACGAGGTCGCTTCGCTGTGAGCGACACGCGCTCCAACTTGATACGAAGGAACCGTTGGTATGGCTACTGTAGCAAGGGTACCAACGGTACATAAACTTTAGGTATCCAAGTAACGCCACGCTTGCACCCACATCATCTTCAATTCATGGACGACCGCGTAGCTTTGCTGTGTCCTCGTGTTTCTGCCCGAAGGTGCCCGAAAACATTCCGGCCATACAAGGGCACATCCCCGCAACACCCTACCTCATTCCCTTAGTCGCTCCGAACGTTTCCTTTCTTTTCTTTCGTGAGCCCCGATTCGCCAAAACTTTCGTGTGCCCTCCGTCCGTACCGTTCTCGTATCTACAGTAATTCGCACCTGCTCTGCTCATCGCCATCTATCTTCCGAGTTTGCTGCACTCAACCCACGGGACACGCTCAGATCATTTCCAACCACTGCATATCTCTGTCTCTGTCGCTTTGCCCCAAACCGTTTAGCGATAACACGCACAGCCTTGGCCCAAGCGCATAATTTTGCCCATCTCACTATATTCATCCATATTCTGTCCCGCGCTCCTCGCTTTCGATTCTTCAAACGTACAACGCCACAGCGTCCGGTCTCGTGTCGCTGAGCGTTCCCAACAAGTCTCCAACTGCCAACAGCTTGCTGGTTTCACACCGCTTCCAAATATGTCGGCTATCACTCTTCGTCACCGCCGCCGCTATCGGCGCCACGCTAGGTCTAGGAAGGATGCCACTCCACTCGCTTCACTGCTTTTCCTGGCCGTCATAGCAATTTCTGCAGTATACTACAGAAAACAGTCCGTTTCTTCAATATCCACATCCACCCGCTCGCTGCGAACGCCTGTCACACTACTTTCGGAAGCTGTGACAAGCACCCAACCCTCGCTAGAACACATTGTAACTGCCAGAAGTTCTGCCGACTATGGAGGCTTGTGCAGCAGCGGAAACATTTTTTCAAGCAAGGCATCTCTGGCTTTTCTCATTCCTGGAATCGTTCTCTTGTTTGTTGGTCTTGCTATTGTCACTGATGACTACTTCATTGCAGCCTTAGAGCGTATATGCGAGCGTCTTGATCTTAGTGAAGATGTTGCTGGCGCAACTTTTATGGCTGCTGGCTCTAGTACCCCAGAATTCTTCGCCTCTCTGCTTGGCGTGTTCGTCACGGAAGACGAGGTCGGTATTGGAACAATTGTCGGAAGCGCTGTGTTTAACATTCTTGTCATCATTGGACTCAGCGCTGCGCTTGCGGGTGCCGTTATCAAGTTGGACTGGCGTCCACTTCTGCGCGATTCATCGTTTTATATTGCGAGTATCGTCCTTCTGCTCTTGTTTGTTCTCCCAGTCTCTAAAGGTCAAATAGTTTGGTGGGAAGGCTTGATTCTTGTTTTGTTCTACGTCGTATATGTTCTTTTCATGGCGTTCGCAAACAAGCCGTACATGAAATGGGCAGCCCGCCTAGGCCAGAAGACTGCGAGGAATTCGCATGAGCCTGATCTCGAAGCTGGAACCCCTGGCAAAGCCTATCCCACGGAGAATGGAGATGTCGTGGAAGTGGAACAGGGGACATGGAGTGCGGAAACGTCGCCCAGCACATCGCCCGGCAGTTCACCTCAGCCCCCCTCCTCCTCGATGAGCAAGTATTCAGAAGTTTCTCTCAAATCAAAGTTCCGCTCGTTGCAATACGCCGTAATAGCTGCCAACAGATTACGCGCTTCAGCGGAGCATGTAGAGGAAAAGAAAACATTTCTGGGCGTAGAGCTCCCACAAAGTACTCTAGGTTGGATATTCTTCCCTATGACGTTCTTTTGGCGATTTCTATTCCGCTATACGATTATTGACTGCGCAGACGAGAAACGCGCTCATCTATGGTGGTTGACATTCTTCCTATCCATTGTTTGGATTAGTGGAATTAGCTATGTCATGGTTGAAGCGGCGAGAATTGTTGGTTGTTTGATTGGAATTCCAGCCCCAGTCATGGGTCTGACTCTTCTTGCGGCAGGAACAAGTGTACCGGATGCCCTAGCATCGATATCTGTAGCCAGAGGTGGAGCCGGGGATATGGCGGTGAGCAACGCAATCGGTAGCAATGTGTTTGACATCCTTCTTGGTCTTGGATTTCCTTGGTTTTTGGGACATTTGATTAAGAGGGAACCTATAGCAATCACAGTGTCACCAGTTACAACTGTGGTCATTCCTATCATCATTCTGTTTGCCATCATGGTAGTGCTGATCGGCGTGCTTGTAGCCCTGAAGTGGAAGATGAGACCGTTGCTTGGATATATTTTGTTTGCGCTATATGGAGCGTTTGTTACGTACGCATTACTCGATGTTTACGTCATTGGAAAGTAATCTTGTTCGGAAAACAGGACTTCCGGAGAGACGGGTGCAATACTGGACCAATAATGTTGCCATTGCGAAGCAATTTTAGCACAGCAGTGACATTCACGCTCACCTTCGTATGCGATACTCTTTAACTCTGTACAGATAATCTGCTTATGCCGAGAGGCAGAAAGTCTCGAAAGTAAATCGCCCACTAACTGAATTGTGTTTAAACCCTGCATAACACGAGTTATTGAACTACTGAGAGAATACCGTAGAACGGCCATCATGGCTTCATTATTGAACCACTGAGAGAATACCGTAGAACGACCATCATGGCCGGCCGTAACGGCCATCATGGTCTGTAGTTCTGCGTCTTTTTTTGAAACAGAGAACTTCAGTCCACAGAAAAAGAAAGATGTGAAACTAATGCCGCTAGATAAATATTGCGATACAGTTTGCTGCTGCAATGAAGTCTACGAATTCGCTGCAGTCGTTTGAATTCGAACACGCTCTTTCCCAGACCATCACTCAACGACAATGAAATTGCTCGGATCATGAGAGACAATCTCTTGTACAATGTCTTTGAAGTGGTTTGATGTAAACAGCGTATCTGCGCATACCTGATAGCCCTCTTAACCCTTACCGTTTGTAAGGGATAAGATGATGATGAGGGATAGAGTTCATCGTAATATCTGTCTACGAACCTATGTGTTATGTTAGGTAACTTATCTTCCGTTGCCATGTCTGGATGTCAGATCATCAGAAAGACAGACATTGGCCGGCACTTGGCAAAAAATGTGTCGAGCAGAAGAACTCAAAAGCTCCAATCAAGAGCTGTTCTGAAACAATCTGGCCAATCACCGAAGACATACGTTTGCCATGTCGCGATCATTGGCCTTACACTGGACTTTATAAAGTTAATACCGCATCACGCCAGGTTGCTTATCACGACTACCTACCATCAAATCCTCAGCTCGGTGTTCGAAGCAAGCAGAGCAGAGTCTCTGCACACACCCGCGATAACGAACGTGGAGTAGTTTCTCTTCCCTCACTGGGTTGTCGGTAAACGAAAAAACACTGAATAGCTAACTATCAGCTTACTATCAGCTTACAACTCATTCTTCATCCCCTGATCAACCCAACCGGGTCAGTGTTTGAGTCGATAGGATTACCTCGATCGCAGAATGGAGCGCCGGGGTTTCCTTTCGTCCCTCATAGCCTGCTTAACTCTATGGACCTTTTCTCAAGCCCTTCCTCAAGTTGAATCTAATTTGCTGCCACTTCGAGCACGTCGTTTCGTGTTAAGTCGTGAGTTTTGGCAAGCTGTACCGGGGTTGACTTCCGTTCGTGAAGAATCATCACTGGTGGATCCATTTACACAGTTTGAGGGAAACGAAAAACTTGAGGGAGAAGCGGTGCAAGGAGCCCCGGATTCCCAACTATCTGGCTCAGGAGAAACGCTTGACCCACAAGACACCGACCAGCAGCCAAACGATGAGGTGCAATTAGATTCTGCTGATCCTGCAGACCCGGGAGTTTCTACCGATTCGAGTGACGCGAGCACAGCTGAAACATCGATAGACTCCGCCAGTTCAGAGTCAGGTGATGTCAGCGCAGCGGATACGTCAGCCACTTCAACAACGTCCACTGACTCATCTGAGATCGCCACAACGGATTCTTCAGGATTGGATAAGGCGACAGAAATAGCCGCACCTGAAGTTGATACAAGAGATGGGAGCGAAACGGACACGGCAGACCCCGATGGCATTTCTACCACGATTGTGGACGAAAAGCCCAGCGGCGAAGCATCTACTAGCGAGGAAGACAAGGAGCAAGCTGAGCAGACGGACTTACAGTCATCAGATACCACAGAGAGTACCACGGACCTGGACTCATCCCCACTTCTTTCAAATTCAACTGAAGGTAAGAACGATACGAACGCATTTAAGGCTTTCAAACTTCGTCAAATGTCGGAAGCCGATTCTTCTGCAAGCGAAGCATTCCATCTCGTTACCATATTTGAAGAAGGTGCATTTACTGGCCCTTTTGCTGATAGCCCATCATCGACCAATATCGACGCCATCTCTTCTTCCCAGACAGAGAAGTGGTATATGGAGAGTGCCTATGCGGATAGGATCTCTTTTCGCCTCGAGTATACACCGGAGTCATCTGACTACAAGATTTCAGAGCCTACAATCGCGGTAACTTCCGAGACTGGAATAGAGCCTGTGATACAAAATTTTCAGAACGATCCAGAAAACGGAGAAGGTTCTTTCTCTATCGTATATCGTTGTCTGCCTGAGGGACCAGAAGAATCTTACATTTCCCTTCACCTCCAAGTGACTGGTACCCACAGTATCGATACTGCTTGGAAGAAAGTGTGTGGGCGTGGGCGCTACGAGCATATGGACTTTGGGTTTACTTCCTATAATTTGGGTACTGTTTTGTTCAACAAAGATGGCACATATGGAACGGAAGAACAGAAGATACTGGAGGTTGGACCTTTGGATACTAGTACAGAACTTACTATGAAGCTTGTACCGCCCGCGTATACGCTTGATTTCAAGGATCCCTATGTCGCTTCGGATTCAGATTTTGTGTCGGTGGCATTGCGCGGTGTTATTGCTGGAGGAACGGTCAATAGTGATGAACAGACCAAGTTCTCGGTTCTATATGAATGCCAAGCGACTGCGACGGCAAATATTGTGTTCTCGGTAGCGATTCCCCCATGGAACAACATGACTGCTATGTGGCGCAAGGATTGTGGTGGGAAACACTCCCAGTCTTTACTCATTGGCACAAGTGGGCCAGGTTCCTTCGAAGTTGTGCACGAGGGAGAAGTTAGTCCCCAGTACAATATTACGGACAGCACATATATTGGTAGTGCCCAAGATTATGTAGAAGAAGTTCCGGGGAACACGGACTACAAGAAGTTCTACATCACAAACAGCGATGATACATCAGATATTCAGGTGCAAACTGTTTCCATGACGATGTCAGACCCGTCTATTGTTACTCCAATTGTTCAAACATCCATGGTCTCTGGTTACTCGTACCTCTCGGCAAGTGGAGGTATGATTAGGCGAAAGGAAACAAAGTCACTATACTTGCACTTCATCTGTAAGAGGGAAGGGAAGTCTCTTATTCTAGTGACCCTTCCTATACTGAGGTATAGGAATATCGAATTTGGGTTCATCAAGGAGTGCTTTGAACCAAAGGTCCATCGTCATTCCGGGTTTCTGCAAACAGCTGGTTCAATCATGGGATTCATGCTGCTGTTGGCAGTGGTTGGCGGCGGGGCAGGATGGGTGTATTGGAGACGACGAAGTCAAGGTTTGGGCAAGAAGTATACGGCTGTTCCTACGAGCGAGCGGGGTCTGCCCTAGTTACCGAATGGGCTTCTCATGTTCATCTTCTGTTTGCTCTAGTTCAAGCTTTATTGCTGCCCAAAATTTCTCTTCAGGGATGCTTAATAACATTTGTACATGTAGGATCATACTGATAAACCTTGATCTCAGTTGAGTTCGGGTTTCGGAAGAAAGTCCGCTATGCCATTGACGTAGTAGTCCGGTTTGATTTTGTTATTAGGAGACAAGAGCTTATCTTCGGTTGTCACACCAGTCAGAGTCAACACGCTGGATAACCCATTGTCCTTTCCGAACAAAACATCAGTGTCAAGTCGGTCGCCAACCATACAGATTTCGTCACGAGATATACCGTACTTAGAGACAATGTAATCAATCATGAGCGAAGACGGCTTGCCTACCAAGATTGGTTCCTTACCCGTACAGCCTTTGATCGCACCAACCATGGAGCCATTGCCAGCCCACTCTTGGGCATCCGTCAAGTGTGTGACAGCATCAAGATTAGTAGCGATGAACTTGCAACCCGGGTTCTCGTTAATACATAGCTGTGCATATTGAATCTTGTAGTAGTTGATGTGCCGATCAAATCCTACAATGACTGCTCCTACATCATGATCGTGTTCCAGTCGACCGCCAAAAGCCATGTTTGGTTGTTTTTCAGCATCAGCCGGGCCACCAATGTACGGAATACCAAGCAGGTCTAGTTCCTCCGGAATACCCACCTCGCCGATGACGTACACCTTTTTTCCAGTGGCTTTGAAATTAGTCTGCTCGAGATAGGCAGCTGCTGCGAAGCTAGAGGAGAATATCTCCTCTGCTTGGGCATCCAACCCAAGCTTTGTAAACTTCTTTAGATATCCGGCCCGGCTTTTCGTGGAGTTATTTGTGACGAAGAATACTTGTTTCCCTAGTGAGCGCACATACTCCAGAACTTCGGGAACTCGGTCAATGACAGAATCGCCACGCCAGACAACACCATCGCAATCGAAAATGAAAATACTTGTTTTCGACAGGAGTTGGGATGGGCTTGTGAGCTTCGCCACCTGTGTAATCGAAGCCATATCTGGAGCCACAGTCATACGAGGTTGTCCACGAACCACGCTTCGCTCGGCTTGCTTTGCAGATTGGAAAATATGGCGTTTGGTGGTAGTGAACTTCTCGGCAGGAACAAACGTTGTGGTGCTCTTAGAAAATGCAGGAACAAAAGCCATTATGGAATACAATGATGTCGGGCAAAGAGTTGCAACAGGTTCAATGACAATGTCTTGAACAAGCTTCACAGGAGCAACTGAGGAGAGGCCTTAAGTTTCGGAATCGAATAGAAGAGAAGGTTGTCTCCGGGGTCCCGAAAAGGTGGCCGCTCTACTTGAGGAGCCTAAAGGCAGTGTCAGTGAGTTCGTGCGAAGGTGGAAGCGATGAAATGGATGGTGCTCAGCTTCTGACCAGGGCGATTGTTCGTTGACGGACGAAGGGGCTCTCAGGCGATGGACAGGGATGGATTGGTCCAACCAAAAGCTTCTCCTCCATACACGTGGAGACATGGAAGCCACAGACGAAAACCATAACCAATCCAATTGCATCATCGTACTTTGCACATTGACAGCTGGTTTGGAAGGGTACGACCGTCGTGACCATGACGACATGGAAGTCCTTTGTTACCAACAAGAGAATAGTGGTCAAGGTCTAAGATTTCAGAGCTGATTGAAACTAATCGCTACTCCTCGACAGAACTTTCCTTCTTCAAATGCCCGCGAGTCTTTCTCAGCCAGTTTTCCATATGTCGATAGCGCTCAGCATCACGACTTGACACCGATGGCAAAACAATCTTTAAAGCGTAATCAAAGTGCCGTTGCTCGATTTGGGTCATTTGGGTCTCTTCACGATCTGTCATGGCCCCCATTTCTTCCCTCAAACAATTCTCACCGGCGGTCCTGATTAGTGCTTGTATGTCAGCCCCTGAGTAACCATTGCAGGAGGGGTTCTTCGCGAGTAAGTCAACGTTAACGGTGTTTGCAATCTTCACACCCTTGATTAAAGTACGAAGGATACTTGCACGACCATCGGCATCTGGGAGCGGGACGTATACAAGTTTGTCCAGCCGACCTGGTCGTAGCATAGCAGGATCTATTATGTCTGGTCTATTGGTGGCAGCGATTAAGAACACTTGTTTCCGTTCCGAAAAGCCATCCATTTCGGTGAGAAGCATATTGACAACCCTCTCCGAAGCTCCAGACGAGTCACTGCCACCTCCAGCACCACGTCGAGGGGCAAGAGCATCTAATTCATCGAAGAAAATGATGCACGGTGCACTGGAACGAGCTCGAGCAAAAACCTTTCTCACAGCTAACTCGCTGTCTCCAACGTACTTGCTTAACAGTTCCGGCCCCTTCACGGAGATAAAGTTGGCTCCACTCTCCGAAGCCACAGCCTTAGCGAGTAGAGTTTTCCCACACCCAGGGGGACCATATAGTAGCACTCCAGCCGGTGCATGCAGTCCCAGTGAAGTGAAAAGTTCTGGTCTTCGAATAGGCTGTACAATTGCCATCATCATTTCTTCACGAACTTCCTCCAGGGAACCGATATTCGCCCAAGAAACATTTGGCCTTGTCGCAAATCCTTCTCGCAAAGCAGAGGGCTGTGTCGTCTCAAGTGCTTCTACAAAGTCGTTCATATCAATTGCGCATCCTTCTCGTTCCTGGTCTGTCATACTGCGATTCGTTTCCCCGAGACCATCAGCATTTTGTTCTAGTCCCCGGCAAAACCAAGACTTTAAAGCAGGATTTTTGGCAAGACGTCTAATACAAGCGAGCCCTGCCTCTTTCGTCAAGAGATGCAAGTCGGCTCCCACATACCCTGCAGTGCGTTTTGCCAGAGTCTCAACGTCAAAATCACCCCCTAGTCTCAAGCTGCGACAAAGCTTCTTCAAAATTGCACCTCTGGCCTCCTGGTCTGGTGCTCCTAGTTCAATCTCTCGATCAAAACGACCAGCTCTTCTCAAAGCGGGCTCAAGAGACTCAGGTCGATTTGTGGCCGCAATGACTATAACTGAAGTAAAAGAGTCAGGGTTTGAACTCTTTCCTTCTCTTTCCTTTCGTTCATCCATTCCGTGGCCATCAGGCTTCAACGATATTTCACTTTGACATTCGGCTTCTTTTCCGTTAGCTTCATTGTTTTGTAAGGACAGTCCATCAACACATGAAAGCAGTTGCGAAACAATTCGCCTTTCCATATCTTTGCTCGCACCTTCTCTTCTGGAAGCAATAGCATCGACTTCATCTATGAATATGATGCTTGGCTGCAAACGAACTGCTTCTGAAAAAAGTCCTCGTAGCTTACGTTCACTCTCGCCAGACATCCCGGAAACAATTTCAGGTCCGGAAACCCGCAAAAACGATACGCCAAGTTCACCTGCGATGGCATGTGCAAGTAGTGTCTTCCCGCAGCCTGGAGGTCCATGCAGCAGGATACCTCTTGGAGGGCTGACCCCCAAATGGCCGTAAAGGCGAATATGAACGAGTGGCCACTCAACAAGTTCTCGAATCGTTTCTAGAACAGCTGAAATGCCGCCAACATCATCAAGTCGCTCGCAAGGTCGTGAAACTTGAAACGACTGTATTCGTGATTGCTCAAAGGGTTCCCCGCCGTCAAGGGGAGCTCGAGATAAACGTCTTCTCTTGCGAATATTTGAACCTGTGCCTCCTGGGGTCTTTGGGCGAACGGATGGTAGAAGATCATTGGAATTGGCGGCTTGCTCTGGCGTCTTCAGAGCCTCAGCGAAATCTGGCCTGGCTGCCGGGACAGGGCGCGGTGGACTTTCTAATGGTTGGACAGGGACAATTTTGCTTGCTTGACGCATAGAGTTCTTTGCGAGTATCCTCAGAGCTGGTTGAGGAAGACGGGCAGCATCCGGTAGTGTTCGAGATAAGAGCTGAATTGCCCCTTCAAGGTCATCACGTTGCAAGCTGTTAAAGGTTGGGCATAAGTGTTTTATAGTGGTTAGACCATGCTTAGTTGTTGTCGAAATGTGATCATTGACTCACCCGCCAGCACGTATTGCATCAACGAGAGCAGAGACAGCTCTCTTGTCTTTAACTGCTCCACGCCGCACAGTCATTCCTGAAAAGGCTTCGTCGTTGAAACTGTCACGCGAGGGAACCAAAACGGTACCAACTAGAGCTCTTGCTGTGCTAGAAGTGTTAAGAACCTCAACAGCGAAACATGAATAGAAGAATGACTTCTTCACGACATCTTCGTAGGTCCTCTTTCCTCAACCGCCGTCGGTTGTTCGTGCTCTTTTTTAGTATACAAAGCGCCACAAAAAGATAAATAAATAAAACCGCTTACCAAAAGGCAGATATCATTGTCATTCATAATTATGTACAGTGTGTAGAGTTATGGACTTCAATATCCTGCTCCCTAAATTTAACGCAGTTACAAGAAGACCGGACTCATGTATATAATTTGTTCTAGTTCTACCCTGGATTACTAATCCATCTGATCTCCGCCCAGCAGAAGCGACCCTTGAATTTTTGCTTCGCTTGAGAACCGACCTTTAGCTTATTTCGTTATTGTGAAGGAAGGCCGGATAAACTGTGCGCCAAGCTCAGCAAATTGCCGGTACATGGTTTCACACAGTGCTTCTTCTTCTTCTTCTTTGTTGGGTTCACACCATGCATACAGCACAACAGTAAAGCGGAAAAAAACCTCTGTTACGACTGCGACCAGATGCATTTCACAGCTGACAACTTCATGCTGACAAATTCGTGCAACCGCCCAGAAGGCAAAGAAAAACAGCCGCAACACTTACTGAGTCTGTTCGATGACGAAGAGGTAAACCAATAGGAGCCGCAGGAATCATACCGCTTGATCCCGTCTTCGCTAATTTTGTTTCATCGCAGTAAACTTTGGCCTACTGAAGTTCAACTTTGGTATTGTTCATCGCACGGAAAAGTTAGTTAACGGTTCGCGCGTGACTTGAGATTAATCTAGAGAAAACGTTCATTCAAATGTGACGATTCAAAGATGATCGACGAACCGCTTGCTGATTGTAACAACCACGGCTCCACGCGAACCACCTGTCTTCTGATTGAAAGCAATTCACGACAACTTACAACGACGCATGGCTCATTGTCAGGCTTTTGAAGATGTCCGAAATCACGCGTCATCGAGTATGAACACGCTCGGAACTGCCGTGGGAAATACAGCTTGAGGTCAAGGTTCCAGTTTCTTCACTGTGAACTTCATTCCTCTCTCGTCACCAAGAAAAAAATGGTGATCAATCATATCTGGGAAGAAGCCGCATTCGATGTTGAAATGCTTCACTTCATGGTGTCAAATGCAGTCCTCGTGTGTCTTGAACGCTATCATAACCACTTTCTAACCAATGACTGGGACGCACCAAAGTTCTCCGCGACGAGATAGCTCTTGCGATGTGGGAATCAAGTGAATGCACTCTGTTGAATGCAGTTTCTTGCCGATACTTTTTCGGGAGCGTCACGGGAGAAGATGAGTTTGGAGAGAAGCGGAGAAATGCCAGTCTCAGGCATTGCGTCTCAACTCCCAGATGTGCAATGCTCGTTTGTTAGCTGTGAGCTCCACTATGATGTTCAGATATTCTTGAGGGAAAGGGAGAGGTCACAGAGGAGAGCTTTTTCTGTTAGCATTTCAACATCTCTGGCTGTCACACTCATCGTATATCTTTCATTTGCATTTGGTTGATGGCATGGCAATATAAATAGGTCGGTTGTCTCCTGTTTACCGCTAGAGATTCGCTCGTTGTCGACTTGGTCGCCCCTCTTCGTCTCTGCCTCTCCCCTCGTTTCTTGAGAATTGTTTATCGCAGTACACTTTCGTGAGTTTGGATACATTATCTTCGTCAACATCTGACCCAGGTTCGTTTGCATCTTTTCTATACCATGGGGATTCAGTCTTCCTGTAACACCCGGACTTCTTGTTCCTCCTTTGTTATTAATATTCCCTCCCCTCTGTTCCATGTTCATTCACACAGGTTTGACTTAGCATAATCTACCATTTTGTGTGAGTTTGAGGCTGAATAGCAATTGGGATTATTAGCAGTATGTTCGGTTCATTTGAATGTCATGATGCGAATATCGCCACTACGGCCGGGTTTCCCGGTGTGTACCCGTGTGCTGCCGTCGCTTTTCATTCCCCACCAACTGAGCAAGCGAAAACCCGTGGAACTTATAGGAAGATCAACAGAGGGCTCGTGGAAGCGATTGTGGCCTCAGAGTGTGACAACGGGATTACTATTAGAGGAGCGTCAGATGCCAAGGATGATACGATCAATGGTAATGGACGTGAAAACGTGCCTGGTTCCTCCACGGCAGGACTGCCGAGCATTGCAGAACGATTTGAAGAAGTAACAGAAGTAAGGAAGGTATGTGCTGAGAATGTTGGAAATGCCGGAACGTGTGGGGCAGGGGATGAGGGGGTAAGCGATGAGCCGTTTGACCCCTCAGGCCTGCCAGATGAAGATTATCTGGACCTCATGTTTATGCCTCTGCCCAAAGAGGATCGAAGCAGATTGTCCGAAAGGAAGCCACTTACAAGCCTGTTTTGCGAGCTGCTGCCGGAGGTCCCGGTAAACGAAACGGAAGGACTAGAACATCAGGAGTGTGGGGAGACCATGGGAAACGACGAGTCAGTCCCCATGATTATCTCAGATGACGATTATCTTGACCAAATGTTCGCACCTCTTCCCCCAGAGGACAAGGTAAGACTGTCATCGAACCAAACCAAAGAAAGTTTGTTTAAGGAGCTCTTGGGTCAAGATTATGCTGCCGAAGGTCTTCGCGTTTATGAAGAAAGACGCAAGGAAGACGTTCCGTCGAAGCCTCCAACTGGTGATGCTGATACCGTGGAACAGTGTGGAACGCAGATGGTTCAAAACGGGGCTCAGCGAGCACACGACGTGAGGGTATGGACACAGGCTCCGAACTCGATGGCGCGCTCGACCTTTCCGAGTCAGCCTCAGGTTGAAGTTCCCGCTGACCAGAACGCCCTGGATGAAAGCGCTCCTGAACTAAACGCTCCAATGCAACGAAGCCCAGATGATTCTCCTAAACCAAAGAAGCGTGCAAAACGCAAGAGGTCGTCGAAGAAGGTTGCGAAGCCCTCGCAAGAAGGGGAGTCGCAACAGCAACGGAAGAGGCGACGAACGCGGGTTGAGGACATGAACCCGGCTGATGTGCACGTTTGCAGTTATAGCGGGTGTGGAAGACGGTTTGCCAGGCGCTACAACCTCACGGTTCATGAAAGGGCGCACCGCAACGAACATCCTTTCAGGTGTGATGTGCCTGGCTGCGGAAAACCATTCATGTGGCAGTCAAGTTTGGTGCGCCATCTCCGCGTGCACAATAAGGGACGAAGGTCGGGTGGGCGGAAGCAACGTCGAAAGTCTGCCCTTCAGCCACCCCCTCATTTGAAGAAGATTGACGAGCAGCAATACCCGGGCGCCTGCTCTCCATCTGCCGTGAACCAGGGAAAGGGGTTTCGTCTGGTCGAGGACGTACGGGCATTAGTGAGCACCGTATGCCTTGACCAGACGCATGTTGCGCTGTTGGGGCAGAAGAAACCTAAAATCAAAGAGGAGATCAACGTGAAGGCTCACTTGGAAGACCGCTGGCACCAGTTTGCCCAACGTCAGCAGCAGCTAGAGGTGATGTGGAACTCGCCTATCGTGATCAGCAGAGACATATTCTTGCGGCTGTATGCCGCGATTAGTCCTGGCACTACGGAACCCCACTCTTAAGGGTCCCCAAACGGAACATCAATCTGTCCTCTCATGATGATCGTGTTTTGCGATCAAGGAAAGAACGTTATCGTTCACTGTGAAACGAAGCCTTACAGGGATGTTTTCACACTCTTGCCTTGTGTTCAAAGGAGGGGTTTATTGATAATGATATCGTTGTGATAACCTCCCTAAGGTTGATTTGAGCGCCGTCGAACATCCAGTCTTGTTCAGTTAGTGTGCTCCTTTCACCACCAAACTCTTTCACTTTTGTATTTGTTTTTCTATCAAATGATAGTTGTCTTGACTACATATTTGTACATCAAGCTATGTATTGTTGCTTTAGAGCCCGTCCGTGGTCAAGCTCATGATGTTCATCATCGGCGTTTGATTTGTATTTCTCTTAAACCATCCATGTTTCCTTTGTGTTATTCCACTGTGCAAAGGTAGCGCCAAGTCATGTTATGGCCGAGATTTTTTATATGCATGGTGAGGTTGTATGTTATCAAGTTTTGAGGAGCTACTCGTTTGCGAAGGACGGCAGGAAGCTCCATCGTGTAAACAACAGTTACGCAGCACAACTTATGCTGCTCTACCATCTCATTGGGCTGCAGCATTATATATTGCATCCCTATAAGATTTGAGAACTGGCTTCCGTACCCAGGCCCACTGGCTCTTATGGAAACCCTGTCTTTTTCTTCCTCATTGAGTTCAATGTTGAACACCAAAGTCCACAGTAAAGAAACTCTCGCTACAAAGGCCAAACGAGATCCTGAACAATTTGTATTCAGATGTGTCTTGAATAACCGTTCGAGACCGGGGCTCATGGCTGGAATACCACGAACCGCGAAAGCGTCGATTAAGTCCCTTACTAGACACGACACTCAAAAGTTCTTGGCCTTCTTAAAGAGAGAGCTCCGTTTGAAACTCTACTACAGTATCGCAACTAAGGTACTGTTGCTCACAATATAGAAGAAGAAATAAACTCTTATGTAAAACCGTAGTTTGTTGCCGGTGGGTTGGGGAACCAAGTAAGTTTGAAAGGATTGAGATACGCAGAAGTTACGTTAGCTCAGTGGGACACAAACCACACTACTTTGCTGCATCCAGTCGCAAGTTATATGAACGAAAAAGTACTACGATGCAACTGTGTGTTGGGAGGGAAAAAGGACTGTGATCATATTGCGCTACGTTGCCCGCGTACTAATACAAGCCGGCGAAGGTTCTTTCGTGGCCAGCGGAGCAAAAGCCTGAAGTCATTAATACTGAAAGCACCGAAAGAGATTCTGGCCTTCCTTAGGAAAGAGAAGTATCTGTAGGATAATCATCTGTTGTGTTAGGAATTAGAACACAGCGTCCACAGTAAAGAAGAAGAAGAAACTCTTATGTCTTAAGCGGCACAAACGCTTAACATATTCCTATGTGGACGAGCTGCACAACATAACAACATACTCATTTCAAACGCGCCGGTGATGGGTATCATAATGATCAGCTGATCAAAGGTATTGTGCTTAATCAAATTGATACCACAGTGATCGTAGAAGTACTTGGTCTTCCAGTCGAGAGCAAAGTATTTTCCTTTGCCAAAGTAGCTTCCTTCAACTTAAACAAAATAGGAAATTGAGGTTCATAAAGAGAAACGAGAAATAGAGGGCGAAAGAATCAAAGGTGGTATGTCACGATGGGAACAGTACGAGTAGGCTGTGAGCACTGTCTCAGCTGGTACAGGAACTCATGAAGAAATCAGCGGAAAGTTATTCGTATACATGCTAAGGCAGGGGGCACGAAAGTTTTTGGAATTCCCAAAGAGAGAAAAGTAAAAGGAGAACTCTCAGAGTTTCGGAACAAGGAACGATCTACCACAGTAAAGAGGAAAGAAGTACTGTCACTTTCACAGCGTCTTTGATCCCCGGATCACACCAACCGCCAAGGCAACGAGACCTCACTTCAAGGCCAATATCAACCATGGACACGTTCCAATCGAACCCGAGTCCAAGAAACTTTGTATGTACTTGCAAATTAGCTTGGGAGTCATGTTGATGTATCTTTGAACAGTTGAGCGCCCGTGGGATAGGAATCGGGACTATAATATGTTTGCGATGACAATTGGGATTGTGTTAAGCGAAACGCATGCGATTCGACATGGCACAAAGAAAGTTTTGGACTTCCTCAAGAGGGAAAGCTTCATACGAAGCACGGCTTCAGTTTAGTAATAGAAAACTGGTGGCCTACAATACTGAAGAAGACGAAAAACCTCCTATTATTGATTTCAGGATCCCGGGAAGCAGAAGCTATATGGCGTGTCTATACATTTCCTGCATTGATCGCTCATTCGTATCTTGAAGGCTTCTTTTTAAGGTAATATGTGTTGAGTTCCAAACAACCACCACGCACTGTCTGAAGCGTTCGAGTCCGAAACAGGCCTAAGGTTTTATGGAATTGGGGTTTTAACATCCTTGAGTGTACTGAAAGATTTGGCCATTCATGAATACAAGAGAATATGAGTTATGTTAGGCAGACAGTCTAGTGAGTGAAAATTGTGCTGCATCAATGGTTTGAAGTAAGGTACCTTGCGATTTGCAAACATTAGCGCGCGTTTCTTACGTAGAGCCTCCACTTCTGCTGCCGTGTACTCCTTCGATTGCGGTGCGGGTGCGTCAGGGGTTTGGGGAGATGTTTTGGGTTCATTTCCTTCATTTGAAGGCTTTGGAGCGTTTGTCGCACACATCTGGAGTGAGTAGTACCTACTCGATGAACGCAACGGTCTTTGGCCTGTGAACGGTAGAGAGATGAAAGCCATCAGATATGATTGTGTCCGCTCTTGGACAAGGTGTGACGTTACTGGATTCCTGCCTGTACACAAAAAGAGGTAAACAAAGGATATATTCTCAGAGGAGGCAAGCGAGTCAAGTCTAGCAGATACAATTCGACGGCCAGAGGTAGAAGGTTAACCCTTAGCGTTACCAACGGTGAAGAGAGAGAGAGACCTTTATTTCAGGAAATAAGGACAAACGATAGGGTTAGCGTTTCCTCTCGACTGGTGAGCTCCTGCACGAGGCTGCTTTTTGATAAACGGGGAGATAAACGCGGTCCTCCTGTGACACAAAAATCGTCAAATGATTCTGCACTACTAATTTCGCATTCTGCAAGGATGTAGGGAAGGTTGACTTTGGAACAGGGAGCGACCGCTATCGATAATTGCTCGTTACTCTTGTACCACACTTCGTGCACGCCAGGGAAGAATGACTCTTCCACGAAAAACATTCATGAACGAAAGAGAACTTGGGTCGTACTAATTCTGAGTTGGGTATCAGATTGGAGGACAGGAGGGAATTTATGATGAACTGTAACATCCTGATTTGTAGACCAGGAAGCCGTGGTCCATATTAGCTGTCATGGAAGTACCGTGTTCTAAGGTACCAAGGGTAGTCTTGGAGTGCGGTTGGCGGATTTGGTCCTGTCCAACAAACGGGAACCATGAATATACGTTCGTACGAAACTATATAGGAAGGTGCCATTGCTCATAATGAAAGGATGGTACACGAGCTGGACGAAAAGAAAGGAACCCTTCATTCATCCGTGGTACGGTCCGTAAGTCTCAGGGTCCCTCTACTACTTATTGTACTCCACACAAGAGAAGACTGATCCAGAATAATACAAGGTGCTAATGTAGTGCTTGTAGGCGAAGCCGAATGGCCCGTATTGGATTAGCGGAACGCGCGCGCTCAGAAAGAATTGCCAAGTGCTCGCACGGAGACAAGATTATGGGGGCCAAATGGCATTGTCGCCCGCCCCCAACATGAAAACTAAGCAGTGCGATGAAATGTATATTGGACACCGATCATGTCATTTCTTTCCCCACCTCACTTCAATGCAACCAGCCTATCCTCATGACTAGTCGACCTTCTAACCCGCCCTTTTGGCGCACCCGAAAGGCGCTTTCGCGCTTGCCTATCTTGACACAACTCTCAATAGCCGCGGTGGTGGGTGCTGTGGCAATGCTCCTCATTCAAGTCGTAGCCGTCTTCTCTCTGAGTAGCACTACCACAACCGCGAAGTCTAGCATCAACGCCCCGAGCTTCGGCACTGGAATCAAGCCGAATATTCACCTCCCACCACGTGCCCGACCATTAGTAATCGTTGCAGCAGGTCTTCCTCGAACGGGGTCGACATGGGTATACAACGTACTTCGCATTCTTGCGCGCATCAGAGATCCAAACTCCGTGGCTGGTTGGTATGCTGACCTAATCAACATATGGAAGAACCACAAAACGGGTCGATACGACCACATGAAAGATTCGTGGTTGACTGCGTACACATCATTGAATACAAGTTTGGTTATTAAGATGCACGGTCCTGGTCCCTTTAAGTTGTTTTCACACGGGCTGCCGTTGGAAAAGGCAGCTGATCTAACAGTCATTACTCACCGAGACTTGAGAACAGAGGTTCGATCGTGGGTGTATCAAAATTGGAACTCATCGATTCACTCAGGTGATATCGATTCCACGCCGTTTGGAGATCCTAGTCAGTGGGTGCGTGTCGCACATCATATCTTAGACGAGCGAAAAAGCACTTTGAAATCAATTGGCAGTGGGCGCTTTCTCGACATTCGTTACGAAGACTGGAATAAGCAGCCCTTCGAGAAGCAGGTTGAGGTCGTCAGACAAATGGCGAATGAGCTGCACTGGGATTATACAGAAGATGAACTAATGGCGACGGCGATCGAAGCAGCAAGATTAGAGCCTCCTGCTAACGGGGCTGTGTTAATGTATAACCCCGTGAACAAGTTACATCCAGGACACACAAGAGTTGACACAACAAATGCCAATTTTGTTCAAGCGTTGAAGAACGGATTTCGTGCTATCGAGCAAGACCCAGACAGCGGCCAGTTTCTTCAACTGAAGAACTATTCTTGATATGCGCGCAGACTCTAAAGTAATGAACTCCACTTAAGGGCACACTTCATCACTTCTGAGAGCGTTCAGTAATCTGTACTTCTGTTTCCATCGCAGCAGCACTAGAGGTCTGGACTAAAACCATCAAAATGAGCGTGGCGGAAATGGTACCGTTGGTACCCGGCGTTGTTTTGCGTGAACAGAGTAACACAATTTCAGCCTCTGAACAACTGATCGAATCAATCTAGTGAACCGCAGTGAGTAGAAGGCACTTGTGCGGTGTGCTGTGGATTTGCGTAGATGAGTTTACATGCGAGGAGGAATTCGAAATAGGAACATGTGTGATGCAGAAGAAACGCATGCGCGTTAGGTTGGGCCCTCTTATCCAGCTTCACCTTATCTCTTGAAGGTTTCGCCCTGTGCGTCAAAAAGACGGGGCTCGCTCCCGGTCGGGGAGAGAAAAAGCAAGCGATAACGGAGAGATTCGAACTCTCGCCTCCGAAGAGATTGGATTAGCAGTCCAACGCCTTAACCACTCGGCCACGTTATCTGACATGCTGGCAGGATGACGTAAAGAAAAGAAATTTAAATCTGTCTGTCATTTTCGTCCGCCATTTTCCTGCACTCCACCGTTCTCACGGACTCTACAAGATGAATGTGTAATGCTAAGAATGAGAATAACATATCTATGCTAACTGAGCGAATAGGATGAAAGCTGTTGCCTTGCACGGTTGTTTGGTCTTTCTGAAAGAAACTTCCAATTCTGTCATTCACGCAATGGGGAGTTGCCGCCAAATCCAAGGGTGTAGAAGACTAGGATATCCAGCTGAAATTGCTAGATTGTTATACGCCGCAAATCTGCTTCAGTTGTGAAGGGATAGACCAAAAGAACACAATTCCCTCGAGTCAAAAGCCGTGATTGTCAGCTAGGCCATTTAGCAATGGTTAACGCCCCGGTCACTGCCTCCGTTGGTTTCTTCCATACTACAGAAGTTTGCCGCCATAGACAAATGACCTCGCCTCTTTATCACTGCTTTGAACCTTTGTCTATCGGTCTCACTCTTTCCCTTAGCTTCGAGCTCAGATTTCCAAGTAAAACGGCATATGGCTTCGAAGCTAAGAATCCGCACAGTCTGCACTGAACCAACATGAGCTGCCGTCTTAGTCAATAGATTTGCAAGTTATTCTTTTAATCCAAAGCCAGGCCGGACAACTCTTGTGGGGCTAACCTTGCTTCTCGATAGTACGCGTCCAATAGATCAACCGCTTTCCCGTAGTGTTCAGCCATGTCCTTTCCGTCCGCAACAATTGCGAGTTCCTTGTAGAATCCATCCACATATTTCAACATATCTCTACTCCTTTGTCCAACATAGTTATCTGAAAAACCAGTCGCATATATGCTTAGAGCACGACGTCCTTTTACATCAAACTGCTTGTCAGTTATTAGAGTGGCGGCACCAGAAACATCTTCGCTCGTGACGAACGAGCGAATCTGTTTCATTGTTTCTATGAGGTCCAGAATACGAGGATGATAACGGTCGAAGGATCTCTTAGCGCCAACTGCAGTTCGGTCAGCTAAGGCTGGTAGTGGCAACAACTCCGCTATAATGGGGATTGCAGATAAGGTTTTCAAAACTTCTCGCCTGGATAAGCTTGCGGTAATGGTCGGCGTCTGCTTAACTGAGACAGCCTTCGATACCAAATCCATACAACGGGGGGATTTAACTCCGACAAAAGACGATACGAAGGCCATTTTCGTCATTACGTAGACGCCGAGATTCTGCGAACGATGTTTGTTAAAGTCGGAAACTGATAATAACGGAGGTCTGTCGTGATTCACGACTCGTGAACGGGAACAATCCAGATAGGGCGAGATCCAATGATCTCAAGCACTGGAGAGCAGAATGGGCGTGGGAGGAAAAACGGTGGCCATAGAGCGTTGCTATTTTCAAATTTATGGAACGCTATTGAGCTATTCTGAACTTCAATGTCATCACGTAGTTCGGTATTTCCAATCAGCCTTTTGATGTCTCTCTTGCTCAATGGTTTTTGTTTCGTTGTGGTTGCGCGTTCACTATCATCATCATCATTATCATCATGTCGGCAGATAGACAAGCATGCATGTCCTGCGAACATGTTCCATCGCCGATTCTGCGCTGAAGTTATTTGTTGATGAAGTCAGTTTATGTTGGTAGGTAGGCAAAAGCGTTTGAGGGTACATGTTCAGTATGTAGCTCTTCATCTCTAGCCTATATATTTGAGGACAGCTCCCTGATCTTGCATGGAATGTCCACGGAAAAGGATTTCCTTGATTGGGGCTGTGTGTCGGCTATGCTTCGAAGGACAGTTGCGGGCTATGTGATTCGCTGTGATTCACTCTGATTCAGTTATGGACGTTTGAAATGGTGATCGTGTTCCGAAGCCTTTTGTTTGCATTTCCCTGAGTCTCGATATCGCCCTACGAAATGCGAAGGCTTCATCTTCACCAGTGTATAAGGTACTGGTAGAAATAGCTCGGTTATCAGCCCCAATACCTTCCTTGGCAACTTCTGTCTCAAACTGCAGACCTTCCGCAATCTCCGCTTGATCTGCTCCCGGAGTAACCCCACTGAACATTTCATCAATTGCCGTTGCTTCTGTACGCATAATTATGCGAACCTTATGTTCATAGCATACATCTATGAGAGTAATGAAGCGGCGGGCAAAGTTTCGGGTATCGGAGGTGAAAACGGGTATAACATCTGTAACAAAAATGGACGACACGTGATTTGCAATTGCTCGATAGTCTGCTGCGCCTACTGGAGCTTCAATAAGCTCTTCTACAGACATCTGCACTGAATCCCCCCCAACGCGCTCCGCGTATATCTGTCGACCGTATGCGACATGCCAAACTTCTGAAACCACATCATCCCAGTCTCGGTCGGCGATATTTCTCCAAGCCTCCTTAAGTTGTTCTTGTTCATTCGGAGAAAAGTAAAGGCGCTGCCCGCGGTCTTCTTGAGACAACACTGCTCGAAAGTCTTTGCCTTCAAGGTGTATGAGGTCGCAGCGTTCGTGAAGCAGGTCTAGAAACGGTCGAAAGTCTGCAGCTTGTAACTGACTCCGATTCAAATCTGCAGGAGATCTGTTAGCCGTGAAGCAGACTATGGTACCGGAGTGCATGAGTCTTCCAAGAATTCCATGCATAAGACGAGCGTCAGCAACATCTGCAACTTGGAATTCATCGAAACAGAGCAAACCGCCTCCAGTTCCGGCTGAATTTGCACGCCCCAGCCGACCAACAACGGCGTCAAGGGGGTGAAAGAAACCTCTGCTTGCACGCTCGCGTTCACTCAGGGTGTCATATTTATGGAGCAATTCATAGACGGAAATCATGAAGGTGTGATAGTGCACTCGTGCGCAAGAATTCAACATCTCGTTTGCACATTCAAATGTCATATCCATGAGGAGACTTTTGCCACAACCGACATCTCCGTGTAGATATAGACCATTAGGAGGTGTAGGAGCCGCAGGGGCTTCTTGGAGACCAAAATACTTGTTCGGAAGCGCGTTCAGAGGAGTATCGGGTGGGATTCCGTTCGCTGCGTATCGCAGTCTTCGCCAGGCATCCCCTACCACACCAAGCTTCGAGAGCCGTAAGTTTTCGTGCTTCAACACATCATGTCGCATCTGCTCCATAAAGAGAAGTTGGTCCGCGTGAGACTCCATAGCCTCCATGTATGGAGGTAAATCGCGGATGAGGTTGTCCAGCTTTGGAAGCGCTTGCTGCTGCGGAGCGCTGGCCTTAAGAAGGCCGGACTGTACGGCAGCAGCATGAAGGCGTGATGGTAAACGACCTAAGCGCTGGATACTGCGCATGATAGGTTCTGATAGTTGCTGCATGATGAAGGGAGGGACGGAGTTAAAGAAGTAGGCTATGAAGCAGAGCGAATGTGGGCTGCTGGCCTTGCGGGCGTCTAAGTACGGAGGGCTCGAGTGCTTGGAGATGGTCGTTTGCAAAGGGCCATCGTTGAAGATACACTCTAGCGCCTGAGCGAGAATGCTTCGACGACTTTCAGTATGGGCCTTGGGGGCAAAACGCGAGGTGATTGGCACTCGACGCGTCAAATATCTGAGCGGATGTGAAGAAAATCGATGCAGCCATTCGCGCCGCGTGTTCAGATTTTTGATGTCAGTGCTCGAATGCTCGGGATTCCCGAATCGGCCAGTGCTCCTTCGAGGTCCTCAAACATTATCTCCAAAGTCGCGCAGCTGAACAGAGTGATAGATAAAAGTATGCAAGTCCGCCCATATGATCTTTCTGCGCTCTAAACCCTTTACCTCTAGAACCTGGAGTTCGCTGCAAAGCTACTGAAGGCCCCACTGTCTTGCCCACGGCAGCCACCACGCACTGCCAACATAGCTGTTGGTCGCACGGAGCACAAACGTCACTAGTCCAAGAAGTGCTGCGTTCGCTCCAAACACTTGGTCCAACACCCGCTGCTCTATGCCGTTCACTAGCTGATATCTGGTGTTCGAATTCACCATTAGGAATGAACCCCACGCCAAGCTGTTCGGTATGACTGGAGCCAATGTCACATCTCCAATCTTGCGTCCGCTCTCATTCCTCACCTTTACCAACCAGCTCGTAAGCCCGTGCCCCACCATGGACGACGAGAATCCAACCATTCCGAACTGTATACCTTTCCATATAAACGCTACTATTCTTTCCGATAGCATAAAGGTTCCTAGTTGCCCGGCATGTCTAGGCAATGCTCGCACGGGACCCCCGGCGAGAGCTACGGGACTAAGCAACCACACAAGCATTGCATCTCCGAACAGCTCAAGTGCAATATCACTTAAATAAAAGTCAAACTCCTTCCAAAAGCGACCCTTCCTTCCCTGCACCTCGGCAACCGTCTTCGTTGTGAATCCAATACTTAGCTCAACACCCATCTGGAGTGGTAACCGTGCATTAGCCATTAAACGATAGCGCAGCGCAGGCCAACGACGTGCGAGTGCTCCGAGAAAGGGCATCGCGTAAACCTCCTTCATACGTTTAACTTGCTCGTCAGTGACGGTGTCTTGAACTGCTTGACCAGCGGTGGCCTCTTTTTCTGGCTCTTCAGACTCATCTTCCCAGTCAGGGCCATCTCCCTCATTTCCATCCCCTCCCCCACTTGGGGGCACTCCGTTTCCGGCGTCAATTGCTTGCAAACTTTCCTCCAAATTGTTCTCTTGCAACACGTTTTGATCAGTAGCGTCAGGCACGGTGCCTTCTGCAGCTTTGTGAGGTTTGGGAAAATCGAACTGTGGCACGCTTTTAGGATCGGGGTCATACGTCCTTCTGTCGCGGCGAAAAGTCTCATTGTACCCCCCTTTGCGTCTGAGCTTCATCGAGATCACAAAGCGATTCGAACACACACTACGCCTATTCACATTTCGAGGGACAAGAGGCGTGCCTAGCAGGAACGCAGTAATGTCCATGTTGAAAGCGGATTGCGTGAGTCGATGACGGAGGCGGGAATGTGATAGCGGCGGGAAGTTATGAGACTGCGACGGCCATCACATTTTCCGCCACTTGAGCGCACAACGGGATTTTAGGACATTTCGTCAGTATCAAAATGAAGTTTCGGTTGCTCTGGCTCAACCATCACGGACGTTAGCTCATGGAGGCAGCCCAGAACGAGCGCAGCAGTATGGGCGGCGCCGTTTCCAGTGGCGGAAATCTGGGCTCCCCGACCCGTGGCTTACGCTCCTATGTACCGTTACTTGCCTCACTCGCAATGTGAATTGGGCCAAAGGCCCACGTGAATTGACGTGTGCCCAGTTACTGCGACAACTGGCGAGGTTTGTCATGCCCTGCAACGTACTCTGAGCACAGAAAAGGTGAACAAATGTTGAGCACGCTTTGTCCTAATCAAAGATGAGGTTACACGAAAACCGCCTCTCATGATATATACGCCCTGGAGTATTGGAGACTTCTTTGTCTCTCCCAATTTACAAGATATGCTACAACTTGCCTGTATGTGTAGCAGTGTCTTGACATTCGAAACACTTCACCATCTTACTTTTCTTGAAGAGATTGGACGGTTTGGAACGGGGAGCTCTCAGTTTGGAGCTTGTTAGTTCAGCCTATTTTGTATGTTCGAATGAGTTTTCCCTTACTTTCCCAGGACAATGTTGGTACGAATTCATAATAACCCATGACCGTTAATATTGTCCAACATTGTCCGGTAAACCGCGCCGTACGCTCCTAATCCCTTGAAAGCCCTTTCGCAGCCGATGATCAAAAACAAAAAGTTTGAGTACCAACATAAACAGCTCGATTCCACAACAGGTACTTTGCCGTCCAAAGGAAACAGTAACCGTTTACACGTTCTGGAAAAGACACAACCGGCAAATTCATAACGAACCGTGCATAGTAAGAAAACATATATACCCGCCGCACTTGGCAGCAACGTTCCAATAAAGCCAAGGTTTACGACGTGATCTGCTTCTTTTTCCGCTTATATACTCCAACTACAACACAATGATCTCTTTCATACGGCTCCAGAGACAGTTGTTCCATAGGCTTGAGCGACATTCCCCTGAGCTTGTCCACCTCGTTTGCAAACACGGCCGCAGCCGGAGCTGTTGAATCAATACAGTTTGCCTTGATGGAGATCATGTAATGTCCACCGGTCTTGAGGTAAAACTGCGCATTGATACCAACAATTCTTGCTTGATCAGGTTGGGCAACATCGGCAAAGATCACGTCGACCATACCAACTAGCATTCGGTACTTGGCAGGATGTCTAGCGTCCTCGATGATTGGTACGATGTTGGTTCGTTTCTTTGCCAAGTTCACCAAATCCCTACCTGATCTGGGTGAGAATTCCACAGCGTATACAACTCCTGACGGTCCCACCACGTCTGAAACATGTGAAACTGTGGTTCCGGAAGCCGCTCCCAAATACAATACCTTGCCACCCGGCTTGATCCAACAGTTGTCAAGACCACCAACAATACCAGCCGCCAGTTTTGACCTGAAAGGTGACCAGAAACGATATTCAATCTTATCCTTGACGTCCGTATCTCCTTCTTTCCTGGTGACCTCCACCTGCACGCGCTTCTCACCATACACGCTTTCGCCTACAACCATGTTCTTTGTCGCGAGTGCGTCATCCTTGCCCTTCACGAGGAACATGCCTTCATGTCTGAATGGTTCGACAAACACTCTCGAACCGCCCCTGGCACCCAAACCTCTCCGTGGGCCACCGCGTCCGCCGCCACCTCTGCCTCCCCGCCCTCCGCGGCCGCCCCCACGGAAGCCACCTCTACCGCGTGGTTTGAAACCTCCTCGATCGCCAAAGCCCCCGTAGCCGCCACCACCAAAGCCACCACCACCACCACCAAAGCCGCCTCCAAAGCCGCCCCTGCCACCGCCTCGCCCCCCGCGCCCGCCACGTCCGCCACGACCACCTCTTCCGCCGCGCGGCGTAAAGGCCATTGTTTTAGTGCTGAACGGCTTTCCACGCCAGCGACTGCTGAGAATGCAGTAAGAGCCTTAACACGGGTTGATCGATCGGCTATCACCGGGTTTGTGTTTCCCTCCCGTCGGCCGGCCGTGGGATTTAACCGTCGGCGGCAGCCTGACTTGTTTGATCCGCACGGCGCCACGGCCACGTGCAAAAACGCGCTTTTTGGCAGGCTACACAGCAAGAAAAGATCACACGCACACAGATTTAATACGTGTATTGCGAAGAAATGGCCCAAAATGTAGATTTAATCTATTACAGTTTAAATTAAGTTGCATCAAACATCTTTTTGATCCCGCTTCTTCATCGTCCGAGAACGAGAACAAGTGCAGCTGTTGGTCAAGGCCCTCGTGCTACCAGGGTAGCGTTCCTACTAGAGAAAGGCGAGCTTCTTTCTTCATTCACGCGATCTTCCATCTTTCAGTGAATTGGTATTTGGAGCTTTCAAGATCGCGCTTTTGGCGAAGCTGTTGCCACATAGAGTGTGAACGATGGGTAAGGGAGTCAGATTACCGAAGCGCAGTACTATAGAGAGACTCACAAGAAAGGGTCCGGAATGCATGCTGGAAATGATGTCTGTTTTGTCATGCTTCAAGGATTCCAACTTTAACGAGGCAAAATGCGCCAGCCGGATGAAAGCCCTTCATGAATGCGTGTCACGACAGGTAAGTGATGCAAGCGCGAACCTTGGTTTTGATAATATGTTCTTGCGTGATGTTGAGAAAAGCTAGCGTCAGTGCAACTAACCGGCCAGCAATTGTGTATATGTACAACAGCCAGAAGCAAAGAATAAGCGCAAGAGCACGATATTCTATCACCTGAAACGCCTCTACTACATGCAAAGAAGGTAGTCAACACTGTGTGTGCATCAGGCCACCGATTTGGCAGATTCGGAATCGAATGTGCCAATTTACTCGAGAACCAGAGCTTATCCCTTTAGCATAGCGCGAAAGTCGTCTTGATTCATAGGTTTATGATCTGAAGCGTGTTCATCTTTGGCGGATTGTTGCATGTTGTCAGTCATATGCACATCCTTGTCTGACGCGCGTATGGCGGGAATCGCCACTTTTCGGGAGGCGGAAGCACGAGGTTGCAAGGGCCGCCATTTTGTAGAAGATGCACGAGATTTGTTGCCCCCCCTCTTCTTTTGCGGTGGGTTTGAGCGCTTGACCGATACGGTCCTTCCGTGAATCGCTTGTAAATGTGCGCGCAATGCATTTTGCACAGCGGCGTCTTGCTCAAACTCCACGTACGCGATTCCCTTTGGCGCGCCGTCTGAGCGAAGTGGAAGGCGTATGTGGCGTATGGTACCAGCGTGAGCGAAAAACTGTCGCAAGTGTTCTTCTTTAACATTAAATGGAAGATTGGACACAAATACGGTGTTTGGCTCTGGCGCATCATGCTGTAGGTTTGGGCGTTGACGAGCGTTTTGAGCGCTTGTGCCATGTGCGGTGGCGTGTTTGCTTTCGGTAGCACTGCCGTTGGGGGCGGTTTGTGGCACAGCTTGTGGAGCTGGCTTCACAGCATCCAAAGTATGTACGTTGGTGCGATCGTCATGTTGTGGTGGAGCACCATTTCGCACCTTGTGCTTCTTCGATGCGTGCGGTGTGTCACGGCGTTTGTTGGGGCGCTTGTGGGCGGCGTGTGCATCATGAGCCACAGGCGGCGGGTGGTGCACGCTTTTGGCGCTAGCGAGGTCAACAAGGTGCAGCCTGTGCAGCAGGGTTTCTTTCGGGGTGACGGCGAGCTCAAAGGCGTACCAAGCATCGCGCACAATGTTGGCATCGATCGGGGAATGCAACTGCGTCATTGCGTGTTGAAACATGTGGCGAACAGGGTGCTGAGATTTGGTAGAAATGACGGTGGCAAATTGAAGCAGCCACCTTGTCTCGCCCGGTCTGGCATTGAGCACACTCTGAAACAGCTGAACGGCGCTGTTGACGTGATCGGCAGCAGCAAGTACGGCGGCAGCAAAGCAGGTGGCAGAGGCCCACTGCACGGAGTGTAACACATTGAAGCGCAAGCATTGATTCAAGGCGGGCAGCAGGGAGGTGGGGGCGGTGAGCGGCACAAAGAGCGACCAGGCGTGTTTGGAGAGCGCCTCGGCGGCTGCATACTGCTCGCTTGTGGTGACGAACGGGTGGGCGCGTTGCAGCAGGCTGCACAGCTGTTGCTCGGGGTTTGGGTGGTATTTGGCGGCGAGTACGGCGTGAGACCACACGGGAATGCAGGTGGGCACGTTGCGAATGGCGCGATCGGCGACGGCAACAAGAGGGCGCTTGTCGGCAAGTGTGGCAAGATACGAGAGGTAATGCAGCCAGGCGGGCGGGTGGGAGTAGGCGGCAGCGAGCATGCGCTCACACACACTGATGCAGGCGAGAGGGTGCGATTGTTTGACAAAAGTGGCGTACGAGGTGTAAACATGCGTGAGCGCGTGCAGGTGGTTCTGCGATTGGGCGTGGCTCAACTTGCTCTCGAAAGCGCTGAATTGAGAAGCGAGCTCGGACGATTGCGACTGGTAACACGGCTGCTGTTCTAAGTGCTCCAGTGGGCGCGTCAACTGCGGCGCCACCTGTTGATACAAGCGCCACAACGGCTCGCCCTCCGTGAAGTGATGCACGGCGCCAAGCCGCACGCAGCTGTCGAAGGCACGCAGCACGCGCGCGCCATCGACGGCGTGGGAGCGCCACAGCTGCAGCACGGTGCGCACGAACAGCAGGTGCAGCGGCACGTGAAGAAAGTCGCGCATGGCGCGTTCGAACAGCGGCAGCAGCGCCACGCGACGCGCGTCGCTGTCGGCGGCGCTCAGCTCGTCGTCCAGCCACTGCAGCCACTCGGCGGCGTCCAGCGGGTGCGCGTCTGCGAAGCGCTCGCGCGCGCGCTGCAGCTGCTCGGGGCGCGATAGCTCTCGTAGCGCGTGTACCAGCGCGGCGTGCTGCTCGTACGTGCCGCTGCGTTGCACACTGAGGCGCAGCGCGTCCACTCGCGACGCCAGCGACGCGGCCGACGCCGACGCCGACGCCGACGCCGACGCCGACGCCGACGCCGACGCCGACGCCGACGCCGCCGCCTCCCCCTCCGCCGCCGCCGACGACGACGACGACGACGACGACGATGACGACGACATCATGATGATGGCGAGCGAATGAGAAGCGATGAATTGAGGCGAGTTGGGTGAGAAGAGCAGGGGCTTTTTTTTAATGTACACAAAAAGCGCTCAGGCCGACACGCCCGTCTCGCTGGGCGCGTCGCTACGCGCCAAGGCGGCGGACGTGCGCGCGGCGCGCAGACGGCGGCGGCGGCGGCGCCACCCCCACGCGCCCAAAGCGACGGCGGCCACAGCGAGCACGACGGCGGCAAACACGGCGCCGCCAGCAGCCAGGGCGACGGAGCGGCGGCGCTGGCGCTCGGCGCGCTCTCGCAGCGCGCCGTCGGCGACGGCGCGCATCCACGCGGCGACGGTGCTGACGCGCGTGTACACGCCGGGCGAGCGCGCGCGCGCGCAGCCGGCGCCGAACGACACCACGCCCACCAGCCGCTGCTCGCCGCCGCGCGCGCGCACGTGGCGCAGCGGGCCGCCCGAGTCGGCCTGGCAGCTGTCGCAGCCGCCGGCGGCGTAGCCCGCGCACAGGTGCGCGTCGGCGCGCACGGCGCGGAAGGCGGCCTGGCAGCGCGCGGTGGGCACGACGGGCACGTCCACGCGCAGCAGCCGGTTGGGCTGCGGCAGCGCGGGCCACTGCTCGGAGATGTAGCCGAAGCCGGCGGCGGTGACGAAGGCGCCCGCCGCCGGCGCGCGCGCGTCGTCGTTGAGCGCGATGGTGTGGTTGGTGCGCGCGTCGTCTTGTAGCTCCAGCACCGCCACGTCGAACAGCGCCTCGTTGCTGGGCAGCGTCTCGTACTGCGGGTGCGTGTGCACCGCGCGCACGCGCAGCAGCTGCGCGCGCTGCGCCTGCGCGGGCACCGCGCCGATGCTCACGCGCAGCAGCTGCGGCGCGTGCGCGCGCGCCGCCACGCAGTGCGCGGCGGTGGCCACAAAGCCGCGCCGAAAGTGCGAGCCGCCGCAGATGGGGCGCGCGTCAGTCGTCTGCGCGCGCGCCGCCGCCGCCGCCGCCGCCGCCGCCGCGTCCGCCTCCGCCTCCCAGATTAACGCCATCCACCCAAACGACGCGAGCGAATTGGGCGGTGCGCCCACCGCGCTGCCGCCCACGATTTTAGGCGCGCGCGCCGCGGCGGACGGCTCGTCGGCGCGGATGGCGCACGGCGTGGGCATGGGCTCGAACACCGCGTGCGCCGGCCGCAGCGCTGGCGACTGCGCGCCGCCAAAGCACTGCGCGTGGCGCGCGCTGGCGGCGCGGATCACCAGTGCAAACTGCCCGTTGTCGAACACGTTGGTGGGCGCCAGCCGCACCGCGCTGCCGTCGCCGTCGCCGCCGCCGCCGCTGCTGCCGTTCAGCGTGGAGTGTTGCCGCACGTAGCGCGGCGCCGCGCTGAAGTTGCTGCGCCGCCACTGCACGTACGACGACGAGTTGAGCAGCAGCACGTCCCACGTGGCGCGCGACGAGGACGTGATCTCGTACGCCAGGAAGCATGGGCACGACGAGAACAGCCTCACCACCGGCAGCTGCGACGCGTTGGAGCACAGCGTCTGCGTGAACAGCTTGCGCGTCGCGCGCACGCTCACCGCCGCCGCACCGCACATCATCATCATCATCATCATCATCATCATCATCATCATCATCGTCATCATCACGCCCATTGTAGATACCTTTTTGAGTCCAGATAACTTTAGCCGCGAGCGCCGCCGCCGATACCACCACAACATGGTACGCTTGTTCTGTCAGTAACAGCTACCGTGTAGCGCGCCACCACGCACCACGGCGCGTGGTGCAAGTTACAAAGCCAAACAAGCAAACAACAACAGCGTTTTATCACTTGCGAGGCAGCGCCTCATCATCATCATCATCATCACCATGCTCATCGGCGCGCAAGCAGCGCACGTACACAAACAGCACGAGCAGCACGGCCACCAGCGCCACGGAAGCGGTGGCGGCGGCGGCCACCACCGTCCAATTGAGCCGTTGCGGCGGCTCCGCCGCCGCCGCCGCCGCCGCCGCCGCGCCGAACGGCGCATCGGGCGCAGCGGCCACGCGCGTGATCCACGGCACGTACTCGGACACGCGCGTGTACACGCCGGGCGCGTGGGCGTTAGCGCAGCCATAGCCAAACGACACCACGCCCAGCAGCAGCAGCTCGCTGCGATTGTGCGCGGCGCGGCTCCAAAGCGGCCCGCCCGAGTCGCCGTTACAGCTGTCGAACATGGCGTCGCCCGCGCAGATATGCGCGCGCTCACTCACGCCGTCGCCGTACGCGCGCGCGCACTCACGCGCCGCCACCAGCGGCACGCGCGCCGAGCGCAGGTGGCCCGGCAGTCGGCGCGCGCCGCCGCGCGTGCGCCCGTAGCCGCTGGCAAGCAGCGGCTGCGCGCGCGTTGGAAGCGACGCGTTGGCGTTGAGACGCGGCGCCCAGCGCCCCAGCGACTGGTCGCCGTTGTGGAACTGCACCACCATGAGGTCGTGCAGCGGCTGTCCGCGCGCGCCGCGCGCAAACGCCGGGTGGCGGTAGGTGGCCACCACGGCGAAGGCGCGCGCGGCGCGCGACAGGTCGGGCGCGCCCACGCGAACTACGCTGCGCGCTGCCGGCGGCGACGTGCGGATGCGGCAGTGCGCCGCCGTGAGCACCTTGTTGTGCGTGAGCAGCGTGCCGCCGCAGATGACGGAGCCTGTTGGCGCGCGGAAAGCACACACGCGCGACGCTGTGTGGGTGAGTAACTGCGTTGATACACACGCACGCAGCAGCGCTTTTTTCGAAACGTACCTGCGTGCTCGAAGGCGGCTTGCCACATGAACACGGACGGCTCCAGCTCGCGCTGGCCGCCCACGATGCGCGGCGATACGGCGGCGGCGGCGGCGGCGGCGGCGGCGGCGGCGGCGGCGGCCAGTAGCAGCGGAAAGGTGAAGGCGCACACGGGCATGGGTGCGGGTGCAGGGGCAGGGGCAGGGGCAGGGGCAGCAGCAAGCGACGATGGGCAAGACGCGGCGCCATGGTGAAGGGGGGGGGGAATTGGGAGGGGGAGGAATTGGGAAGGGGAGGGGGGAAGGGGGAGGGAGGGGGAGGAGGGGGAGGAAGGGGGAAGGAACGAAAAAGGGCGCGCAAGCGGCGCGCGCGGCACGGCAAGTGCAATGGGCGCGGTGCGCACTCACTCATGGCGCAGGCGAGGCGCGACGGGGCTGAAAAAACAGCAAAGAAGAAATGAAGGTACACAACTGCAAGCGGTGGCGCGCGTGGCTCGCACGCGCACGCGCACGCGCACGCGCACGCGCACGCGCGCACGCACAGCCGCCGGCTGCGCGGTGCGCGCGCGCGCGCGCGCTGCTAGAGATGGTATGGATACAGTACAAAAATAAAAATAAAGTTGCTTGTTGTAGATATGTATGTACCAGAGCTTTTACACGGCGTGCTGTTGTTAATGGGCGCCAGCGCCGCTAACGGCGCGCCGTCGCCGCTGCCGCTGCCGCCGCCGCCACAGCCGCCGCCGCCGACGACGACGACGACGACGACGACGATGACGACATCGACAACGGCAAGGGCGCGCGGCGCGCCACGGACGACGGGCACAGCTGCAGGTGCAGCTTGTACTTTCTTTTCTCCACAAAGTGCTTTCTGCACGGCGCGCACTTGTACGGCTTCACCGACGTGTGGATGGCCTTCTCGTGGTACGTGAGGCTGGACTTCCAGCGAAAGTTCTTCTTGCAGCCGGGCGCCGAGCAGCTGTACGGGCGCTCGCCCGTGTGCATCCTCATGTGCGCCTTCA
Source organism: Gracilaria gracilis (assembly GCA_030374805.1). Lineage (NCBI taxonomy): Eukaryota > Rhodophyta > Florideophyceae > Gracilariales > Gracilariaceae > Gracilaria > Gracilaria gracilis. Next base: position 86,366 of record JARGSG010000132.1, on the reverse strand, counting down.
GGTTGGAGTGTTCCGTGCTGGTGCGCGCGCAGTTGTCGAACGGGCATGCGTACACCTCGCGCACGCCCTGCGTCGTGCACACCGTCTTCTTGATGGGCTGCGGGCGGCGCGGCGCCGCCGGCAGCGCCGGCGGCGCTGCGGGCAGCTGCCGCGCGTGTAGCGGCGCCACGCGCGACGCCGCGTGCGCGATGGGCGGCAGCCGCGCGCCCGCCGTGCGCGACGACGACAGCGGCGGCAGCAGCACGTTGAACGACGACGTCTGTCGCGAGTAGTGCAGCGGCGGTAGACGTAGCGACTCGCGATTGGACATGGCGGCGGCGGCGGTGGTGCTGGTGGTTGGTGGGGCGGTGGTGCTGCTTCCCTGGTGGCGGCGGTGCTGCTTCCTGGTGGCGGTGATGGTTCCTGGTGGCGGGAGGGGGGGGAGCTGACGTAAAGCGGCACCGCCGCGTTGCGGCGGTGCGCTCGCGCGCGCGCGCTTTTATATTAGCCGCGCACTGAGCGCGGAGCGGCACGCATGTGCGCGCCGACTGCGCCTCCCGAAATAGCGGCGCGCCGCGGCGCGTTAAACTTATATTTAGCACCGGCTGCACCAGCGCCGCTCGGTGCGCCGCACCTCCCGCGGCGCGCACGCACACATCACATCTCCCCTCTTGCCCGCGCAACTATGATCATATCTACAGCTGCTCGCCTGCGCCGCCGCCGCCGCCGCCGCCGCTGCTGCCGCCACCGCCGCCGCCGTCGCCGCCGTCGCCGCCGTCGCCGCCGTCGCCGCCGGCGTCGCGCGGCGCGGAGGAGGTACAGTTTAGTATCTCGCGAACGTATGAGTGCATAGCAAAGTACAAGACGCGCGCGGCGGTTTCCAAAGGCGCGCGAGCGCGAGCGGGCAGCTGAGCTGTCGGCGTGTGCGTGGCGCAATCCATAACAGCCAGCGGCGGCGCAGCGCGCGCGCACGCAAGCCAAGCAAGCAATTACAAGCGCGGTTAGCCAATTGCAGGCGCGGTTGGCCAATTGCAGGCGCGCGCGCGCGCGGCGCGCGGAAACAACCACTGCGCTCGCGGCTAACGCGGCGCAATGCACGTGTAACGAAACGTGGACACGTGCGACGCGCCCGCGCTGTGCCAGCGCACGGCGCCGCGTCGCAGCCGCGCGCCGCGCCCAATCGGCGCCGACCTGCCATGCACGGCGCGCCGCTAGATAGATACCTCGCGCGCGCACCCTTCTCTGCCGCTGCTGCCGTGCGCTCCTCCCGCGCTGCAAACGCGCCAATGCTACCACCCCGCCGCCGCGCCATATAACGTTAGCGCGTGGCGCCGCTGCTGCCCTCACCTCCTCCGTCTTGGCTCGCTCCCTCTCTCTTCTCCGTGTCTCAAAACCCATATCTATCTACGCTGCCGCTCACCGTTCTCACCGTTCTCGCCCCCGCCGGCCTCCAATCATGACTCGTGCCACCAAGCGCCCCTCGCCCTCGCCGCCGTCCACCCCGCCGCCACTCGCGTCCGACGATCCCATCGACTTTGTCGTGTCGTACTGCAAGCGCCGCAAAATCGCCTATCAAATCGGCGCCTCCCCCGTCGAAAAGCAGTGTCTGGCCGCCGCCGACGCCGCGCGCGAGCAGTACAAGCACATGCGCAACGCGCTGCACGCCGCCTCTGCCGACGCCGCCGCCGCCGACCGTCGCGGCCTCTCGCCCGCCCAAAAGTACACCATCCGCCTGCACAACAACCGCAAGTCCGCCAACGCCTCCAAGGTGTACGCCGAGGTGCTCAAGCGCGAGCAGGCCGCCCGTCTCGCCTCCATCGATTCGCGCGCGCGCCAACTTGCCCACTCGCGCCTCGTGCAGACGCTCAACAACCGCGTGTCGCAGCTGCAGCAAGCGCTCGCCGACGAGAAGCGCCGCGTCGCTGCGCTGCAAAAGGACAACCAGCAGCTGCTCGCCCGCTTGGAGGCGCACGTGTGTGAGTCGCGTGTGCAGCACTCGTCCACCGCCGCCGCCGTCGCCGTCACCGGCGCACATGTCGCCACTCCGCCGCCGTCCTCCATGCCCGAGCCGCTGTGCATGTCCACTTCCACGCCGTTGCATCAACGCATCGTCAACTCTCGCACCGGCAACGTCGTGCCGTCGTGGCAGCACATGTCGCCGCTGCCGCTGCCAGACTCTGACGGCAAGGAGTTTCATACCGGACTCACCTGCTCGCAGAGCCAGGACGTGGATGACAAATCGTCCTTGCCGCGTGCGTCTGTATGTATGCCCACCTCGTCGTTGCCAATGTCGTCTGCCGTGCAGATCGGCGTGCTCAACTCTCAGACCAGTCAGGATATCCCGCCGTTTAAGGGGTTGAACTCGGATGACTTGGTAGCGCCGTGTCCGGGCTCCGATTTTTTTAGTACTTCGCAGCCCAACTCCAAGCTGCTGTGCCCATGAGCTGCTACTCCATCAGCTCCCCTATCTATATGTTTGTGTCTAACTTGTGGTCTACGAGCTGTACATCAGTCTCTTCCCCACCGTAACGGCGGTTTTGGTCTTTTTTTGTTGTTGTGTTGTGTTTGTAACCCCCTCATTCTTATCTCTTTTCTCAACTTGTGTCTTTCTCAACGCTCTGTTTAAAGACTGGCTTATTCATACAATAAAATCGTTAATCACTTTTGTTCACCTAGCTATGCTTGTGTGTACCTGTTGTTCTCTCTTTGCGCCACCTCGCGCAACAAGCTCACTCTCCGCATCTCTCCCCCAAGCGCTGTTCCTACCCGATATCATGGTCATAGTCGTAGTGAGTCACCCAATCCGTGACGTCTGCACTGCGCCACGCTCTGCCACCTTCCACCTCCACTGTCCAGCAGCGTGGGATCAAAATGATTCCAGCAGGATCAACCACCGCGCCGCCGGGCCCGCCGCCACCGCCTTACTATTCCCAGACCCACGCAATAATGGGCCTATCAGCGCGCTTTTTTTTGTACACTTTGGCCCACACAAATCAATTTATGGCAATGCCCCCATACGTGTGTAGCAGATAGATATGCCCTTGTTGTGCTCTTGTACACCATATAAAACCATCACGTTGGGTTCCAGCCATGTTGGCTGGAACCCAACGTTGCACGCCAAACTTTTCACACCTCGCAACCCCCTCTCGTTCTTCTTAGATATCAGGTCTCCAAGCCAGTAACGTTCGAGTGCACACTCTTCTCACTAAACTTGGGCTAACAATATATTCGACAAATTTGGTTTTAAAAGTTCAGCAACTCATTTCTTCAAATATTTGTTATGTTAAGTATGAGTTCTATCAACAAACGAGTGGCCCGTTATCCACGAGTCCGTGGATATAAATCGCTTATCGGACGCTGCACGTGACTCGGATATAGAGCAAACCGCCTCCTAAGTGTGGGAGCTATATCACGGTTTTTAGAGAATATCGTTATACAATGCACAGCAAACAGCGTTCTAATGTAGTTGATATAGCGACACACTGGTGAGGCTATTTTTCTATATTAACACGCACGTGATGTTGGAAATTTCATTTGGAAAAGAGTATTCACGTGACCCAGATTCCTGGACCGCAGTGTGATAACCAAGGACCGCAGTGTAATAACCATGGACCGCCAGGTTATTACACTCTGTCCAGTTCGATAACTTAGAAAAGCTCACAGCAAAGTGTCATCACGTGTACACGTCCACAGACTGCCACAATAAACACTCCAACTGCCGCCGACCGTCACAGGCGTCGGCGGTCATCGTTCACGATTACACAAAGCAGCTACAACGGTACACACTAGTGTCTATTCGACCGGAGTTTTGACCTCATATGAGGTCAGCTTGACCTCATATGAGGTCAGCCCCGTCGGCCGTCCAAAAAAATCAAAAAATTGCATTTCCAGAATGCCAGAAGGCATTTTCAAATTTGAAATTTGAAAAGCTCCTTCAGAGCCAACCGAGCTGTAGTTTAAGTAGCAATAAAAACTTCCAGAGCACTCGTAACTGTAGCTCAGCGGTTTCAAACCGTTTCAGAGCTAAATAAGACCGAGTTCAAACCTCGCTTGAGTTTATTAAAACTCTAAAACTCCATTTGGAGCTCGACTACTTCTAGTTGTTAATTTAACTTCAGAACGTGTACACACGCCCACTTGAACAGCAGACAGAATAACGTGACATTTGCTAAAGGGGTTGTTTCGACTTAAGTTAAATTCTATCTAGCAAGTTTAATAACGCAGATCGAAGTAGTAGGGGGCTAAAGGTAATTGAACTGTCTTTTTTTTATGAAAGAAATGCTCATTTTAGTACTAAAAACGAAGGTTGACAACCTTGTGTACAATAAAGTGCGTCAACTAAAGCGTAACACCGTGACAATTGTCCAGATGAAGAGCAAAACAATCTCTACCGGTACCAGTGTGGCACAAATAAACATCTTTGTTCTTCCTTAAATGGCAGTCAGAACATATAAACTTAGACTTCGTATTTCCTCCACATGAGTTGCAGCGACCTTGGTACAGAGCTTTCGATATGCTTCCGTCATGTCTTTTCCTCTTCTTTCCTGTTTGCATCAAATGAATACCAGTTCCAGCAGGTTTTGGGTGCGGATCAGTTGGTTCAACTTCTTTCTTATTTCTTTCAATAAGACCTGTTTGATCCCAAGTGTTTTCGATCAGTTCGTCAGCTAATTCACAATAAAAATTGTGGGGGCTCTTCAATTGGCGGCCACCATTAGATGCTTTATAAAGATTCCAAGCATCCACGATACAGATAGCCAGTAGAGATCAATTGACACGAAAAGACCACTCTTTCACCTCGATTTTCTTCTCAAGCTTCAAATCATCTTGACGGGATCGATTATGTCTATCGATCATTGAACATGTTTTATAATATTCCTCACATACTTCAGGAATAGAAACCTCGAGTTCAATCTTTTTGGAAATGTTGCCTTCCCTCCTCCATCTTTCCCTCGATATAGCAGTACCAGGATTAACTGTTCCAGAAGTTGATATAAAGTACCTTCGTTCTCTATCCACCCACATGACTGCCATTAAATCGGTATTAATGGTGGTTCCCTTGGATACCATAGACACAAATTCACCTCTGTTCGATAAAGTGATTTCAGAAAGGTGCTTCATCGGATAACCTCGAGTTGCAGTTTTTATAACTCCAGTAAATCTCAGTCCATTTTGTAGAAGAGAATTTGCCGTGTGCACACTGGCAAAGAATGAATCTGCACACACTAGTCGCTCGGATCCAAACCATGGCTGCACCAGCCGTAATAGAACTGCAGTGCCATGTCCATGATCTGAAGAAAACTCTAAAGCAGGCATTTGGGATCCCATATTGAGCTCAATTTTCAACATAATGCCACTTCTTCCACAGCAAACCGTCTTCATTTCCAATCCATTTTCGGGTTTGCGATCCAAGGCTGTATAGTGAGGAAGGCCCACATCGATCCAGTCACCTCCCAATCCGTACCACCGTGACATGCTTTCGTCGACACATAGAGCATGAGATGGTGTGACAAATGATAATCGGTGTTGGTTAATTGCTTGCACAAAACCATTTACCAGGCTCCACCGCGCCATACCTTGAACGTCACGATTGTGCGTGCCACTGAAAGAGATACAACTTTTCAGCATCTCAAATCTATTTCGTGACATCGCCCTACCGATTGAAGGGGCAGGGAGATAACTTGAAAAATGCTTCGGGCTCCATAACTCTCTTCGATCTGAGAATTCTAATCGCGTGATGAGAATCATTACGCCGAAAAACTTCAAAAGCTCTCCACCAGAAGTTTCAGCTGCTAAACGATCTCTAAGCCTTGCATTAGTCTTCTCTACAATCGAGTGCAGATATCCAGTTGGAAACATCCACATAAAGTAGTCAATAGCTTCCATTCCTTGCGGCACATGACGGGAAGAGATAAAATCTCCGGCTGGACCAATAATCTTCCATTGATGCAATTGCATTGAGCCATTCAACGGCGTACAGATTTTCTCCGTGTTCCACTGTCTCTCATGAGCTGACACTGATTGGGTGACTGCACTTGAAGATTCGATTTCATCAGACTGCAAAATTTGCTGAGTTGGAAGGATTTCGCTATCCTCAGCAGTTTGATCCGCATTATCGCTCGGTAATGCCTCTGTGACAGCTGAAACCGCTGCAATGTCTTCGTTGACACCACTGCCAAGCTTTACACTACATAACGGTAGAGTACACTGTTTCTCACGATTGGGTAAACTAAACAGAATAGTGATAAAAGTCATATTGCGACCATTCACTGGCTTAGTTTCCACATTTTTCACGGTTCCACTGACGGTTTTAGATTTCCAAAGTGATCCGAAGTAACGTTTACAAGCTGAATCGGAGGTGACAAGTCGAGCACGGCTGTGTACAGTTGTTCAACAACACGGCGCAGATCTGTTGACGGGGGCATATTGGAGAGATCTTGATGACGTGACAGAAAAAGTAAACAGCCTACGGGGAAGTGGACGGAGTTGTACTTTACTTCTGCTTGGCCTTCGAAGGGAAGAACCAGGTCGGTTGACAAACAAAGTTTTGAAAATTTTTTGGGACTTTTATACAAAGTTACAAGACAATCAATATTGACCTCATATGAGGTCATTTGACCTCATATGAGGTCAATGTCGAATAGACACTAGTCTCCATTGAACCAACGCGTTGACCTCATATGAGGTCAGCCCGTTGAAAGAGTAAAATAAACCAAAACATTACATTTCGGACCTATAATGCCGACTTTTCAAATTCCAAAATTTGAAAAGTCCTTGAACAGTCGTTCAAGTAGTAGTCTGTAAGGCAAAACGGCCAGTAATAACAGCTCAGTGGAAAAGATTTCTTATGTGCGCCAGTTAAACGTGAGTTCAAACCTCCCTGAGTTTATTAAAACTCGAAAACTCCTTACAGAGCTCGACTAATTCTAGTAATATGTTTACATTAAGAACGTTTTAAACACCCACTTTGGCAACAAACAAAACAAGGTCAAATCTGTTAAAGAAGCAGTTTTGTCAGGAGGTAAACACTATTTGGCTTGTTCTATAACGCGGATTAAATTAGCAGGACGTTTAAGGCTAATGAACTCTTCTTCATAATGTGATTCTTTACGTGTTCTTATTCAATATCAGCGCTTGTTTACTTCTATTTTGACGTTGTTGTTGACACCTGATTTGCCCCAATTACTTTAAAGCACCGTGATGTAACTCAATGTGGTTTTTAGAGCAGTCTCTTCCCGGTACCGGTGTGACATAAATACACTTCAGATTTCAAAGATGTATAGCATTCAAAACATAAAAACTTATACTTCATATTCTCTTTGCACACTTTGCATCGACATTGATATGGAGACTTCGTAATCATTCTATCCTTCGTTTTTCTCTTGGCATTAGTCTGCATAAGATTCACACCAGTTCCTGCAGGTTTCGGAATATAATCTTCTGTTTCTATTTTTCCTTCATGTTGAGTCATCTAAGCGGTCCGGTCTCCCGTATTAGTGATAAGCTCGTCAGCCAGCTTCGAATAGAAGTTATATAGAGATAATGACTTTCGCATACCATTACCAGCCTTGTATAGCATCCACGAATCAACCATACAATTGGATAATAAAGATGAATTCACACGGAACGACCAATCGTTGACCTCGATTTTCTTCTTCAGTTTTAATTCATCTTGGCGGCATCTGTTGTGTCTGTCAATCATTGAACACGTTTTAGAGTATTTCTCACAAACCTCTGGTATCGGTACTTCAAGTTAACCTTTCCTTGAAACATTTCCCTGTCGTCTCCCTCTTTGTCGGATAACTGGGTTTCCAGGGTTCACCGTGTTGCATGTTGATATAAAATACCTTCGTTCCCTATCGGCCCACATTACCGCCATTAGATCCGTATTCAAACCGTTCCCCTTCGAAACCATTGAAACAAAATCTCCACGATTCTCTGAAGTCTTCTCTGATAGACGCTTCATACGATAATGACGCGTTGCATTCTTGATAACCCCAGTAAAGCGCAGTTCTTTTTCCAAAAGAGCATTAGCTGCTTTCACAGATGCAAAAAAAGAATCTGTACAGACATGGCGTTCAGACCCAAACCACGGCTGGACTAATCGAAGTAAAATCGCAGTTCCATGAGTATGTTCTGTATCAAAAACCTGATCAGGGGCTTCAGATCCCATATTGAGCTTAATATTTAGCATGATACCACTTCTTCCGCAGCAAACGGTTTTTCATTTCCAAACCGTTTTCTGGTTTTCGATCCAGCGCGGTATAATGTAGGAGCCCTACATCAATCCAATCTCCCCCAAGCCCATACCAGCGTGACATACTGTCATCAACGCATAAAGCATGTGAAGTTGTCACGAAAGAACGGCGGTGAACATTGACGGCTTTCACGAAATCAGTGACTAAATTCCAGCGAGCCGTGCCATAATCCTCTTGAGCAGCGTTACCACTGAAACAAATATAACGCCTTAGAATTTCAAACCTATTTCGTGACAATGCTTCACCAATCACAGGCTGAGACATAAACCTGGATGCTAGTTTTGAACCCCAAAGATCTCTTCTATTGGAAAACTCTAGCCTGCTTATTAAAACCATCACGCCAAAGAACCTTAAAAGCTCTCCACCACTCGTCGAAGAGGCGCCACCATTTTCCAAGTTCTTGTTCGTCTTCTCCAAAATAGTCTTCAGATGTCCGATGGGGAACATCCATAAAAAATAGTCAATGAATGTCATCGTACTCGGGCAATGACGTGGTGAGATAAAATCTCCGGCTGGGCCAATAACCTTCCACGGCTGCAATTGCATGCATCCATTGATAGGGCTACAAATTGCCTCCGTGTTCCACGCACGATCATGCCCAGTTACTGACTGGTCGGAAGGAGGTGCTTGTGAAACGGGATCCGCCTCCTGCAAATTTTGCACTTGTGCTCCTTCATTCGGCTGATTGTCAACATTTTGGGCCGGTAACGGTGGTACGACTGCTGTGTCAACATTATCAGTTTGTGGACTGTTAAGGAGACCATCACCAACCTTTACACTGCAAAGAGGAAGAGTACACTCTTTTCGGCGGTTTGGGAGGTCCAACCGAATAGTGAGAAATGTACAGTTTCGGCCGTTGACGAGTCTAATGTCAACTTTTGTGACTGTTCCGGGAACAGTTTTCGTCTTTTAAAGAGATCCAAAGTAGCGTTTGCTTTCCGACTCACAAACTACAAGGCGGGCACGACTGTGGACTTTGTTACCTACTAAACGACGAGGGTCTGTTGACGGGGCCATTGTGTACAGATTGTGTTGACGTTTTTGAAAGAATGCTCCAGCTTTGTTGCTGTGTACTTGTCATGGGCGACTTTGGTTAACGCCATCAAAGGGAGGACGACGGAGGTGAGGACGAAGTGTTTTTTTGATAAAGTGAAAACTTTTACATAAAATTTATGTGAGTAAAAACTGACCTCATATGAGGTCAGTTGTCAAATAGACACTAGACCTTATCCCTCCCCACAATTTCGCGCACGTGGAGCACGTGCACACAGGCACGCACACACACGTGCACGCGTGTTCACTTGTGCGCGGGTTACACGGTGCGCCGGAGGGAGCAAGGAGCGTGACCAATTTCGCACGACGACCACCCGCCGACGACGACGACGCACTCGTAACAATCGCCGACCGCGACGGCGTGCTCGCGCCGACGGCGACGACGTGCTCGCTTCAAGCGCCGACGGCGACGCCGTGCTCGCTTCAAGCGCCTACGGCGACGGCGTGCTCGCTTCAAGCGCCGACGGCGACGGCGCGCTCGTTTCAACAAATGACAGCGAAGGCGCGCTCGCTTCAACCGGCGGCGGCGACGGCGCGCTCGTTTCAACCAGCGGCGGCGACGGCCCACTCGTTTAACCAGCGGCGACGATGGCGCGCTCGCTTCCACCGCCGACTTTGACGGCGTGCTGGCCTCAACTGCCCCGATCGCCTTCCAAAGTTCGTGCCACCACAACACCATGACGCCTATCACCCACCACCCAGCCCCCGCGCCATTCCCTACAAGCTGTACACCCCGCTGCACACTGTCTCAGGGCTAACGCGGAGCTAAGCAATGCCGCAGAGACAACCGTGGCTGCTCTCCCTCGTCGTTCTATCGCTGTTTCCCCGGCTCCACCAGTGGTTCTGCCCTACATTTTGCGGTGCGCAGCACCGCTTTCGACGCGCCCACGCCACACATTTTCAACACCGTTAGCTGTTTATAGACACTGCTGCCTCCGCCCGGAAAATACGGACTCCGCAGCGCTAGAGTGCCAGAACAGTTGCAGTGTTATTGCGGAAGCACCAAGTTGCGCTGTGCACTCACCGGCCTTTCTCCACCGCAATTGCCGCTACTGAAGCAACAACACCAGCCTTCTGTTGTGCCACCGTGTGAATTACACGCTTGCAACGACCACAACACCACATCTCCCGTCGCGGCAAACCGGGAGCCAAACCCGCCTGGCACCAGCCAACAAGACCTCCTGGGGTCAGCTCCAGTCTGCCAGCGGTCCTATCATTCCAGTCGATCTACCCTTACCCTGACTGCCTCTTCCGCCCCACTCTAACAAGCCCCCCACACTTAGCTGCGATCATTGGCCTTTTTCAACCACCACCGCTCCTGTCGTACCACCATTACTCCTGGTGCACCATCACCGCTCTCTACCATGGCGTCTCCGAGCTCCGCTAGAGTGTCCACAACGCGACCGCCGTCTCCACTATCGGATCTTCCTTCCTTGCCTCCACGCCCGGTCTTTCATATCAAATGCCGTTTGCGACTTCCAACAGCTGCTTCTTCCCGCGCTCGCTGGTTACGCGTCGCGACCGCTGCTCTCAAGTTCATAGTGACTCACAGCTCCTTCGCTGCCTTTGACATATGTTTCCCAACACTGGCGTTCAAGCGAGTCGGCGTTTCGTCACATTAACAACGACACTAATGTAGAATTGGCCATAAGATCTCTCCATCACTGTCTGCGCTCTCTGACATAATTCTAAACACGTACTTAGTTGGAGGTCTGGACCAGGGCGTCAAACAGGAAGCAATATCAAATGACAGATAGGATGACACAAAGTGTTTACTGGAGGAACGTTGTGTGCTTAGAATCAAATGTTCTTGGTGTTTCTGTCGCAGACAGATTACGAGTTTCCGATTCATTGTACTTCTCCAATGGAGAAATGACAGAATTCCAAAAGACATTCAGCTGCGCGTTGTCAGCGGTGCTGTGTGAAAGTGCGTGCAAATGATCGTGAGCCCAGCTCAGTAGCTCCCTACCGCGTTCTACTCTTTTTTGGACTTCTGAAATATCGATTTCTGTAGAATCTGGGTTTTGGAAGAAGGACAAAGGCGGTCGGTTTGAAAGTATAAGGGAGTCTTGCGACAACAATGGAGGCTCCAAAGGATCATGGAAATTCTTACCCTGGAAACGGGGGATAAATTGGTCTCGCTGTCTTTCAAAAGTAAAAAAAGGTGGACGACGATAGCGCATTATGTCATGATACTCAGGGCATGGATCTTCCTTGACTAGATGCTTGCAAAATAAAAATCGTGATCTCATGAACGCCGGGCAAGAACAAAACCATTGTATCTTGTTCGTTTCGTAATCATTCTTTCTTTCTTTGTCAATTGTGTGTTTCCATTATTTTCTGAACTGAACCAGGATGCTTTTCGATCACCAGCAACCAAGCCATTGAGGTCACATACATATTTCTGCATGATGTTCTCTAGAACTAATATCGAGAAGTCCGCCCGCGGTCGATTATAGCTTCGTAAATATAATCTTTTAAGCACAGACCAATGAGCTTCGACCATCATAGCTGTCCTTGACAAAGCAATCGAAACTTCCGTACGCCTTCCCCATAACACAAACCAGTTATCAGAATACCAATTTTCCTTCAAATAAGAATACAGTTCCCCAAGTACTTCACCGTTTTGAGGATGGCACAACTCATGAACAAAGTCTAAACAATTCTGCTTAATTTCATCCATCGTTGTCATCGTAAAGAATGGATGCATATTGTAATGTACAGAGACCATGTTCAATACTTTCTGCTCCACCTCTCTAGTATATCTTGATGCGTCAGATTTTCTTAAGGCACCAAGTTTATTCTTCAGAGCACGTTTCATGTTCCAGAGGCATATAGATGCCCTAACGCCAAACACCTTATGAATTGCCTTAATCTGGCCAACATCCTTGTCCGTGGAAAAGAATTCGGGATTGAATATCTCCAACTCCTGCCGCAGTGCTCCCAAAAAGTGCACCAGCATTTGTTTCCTATAACCAGGAAAATAATGACGAACCGGTAAAGGCTCGAAAAGCATATAAGCAATCGGGAACCCTGAACCAATGAATGATCCAACTATAAAAAAAAGTTCCATTTTTGAGGAGTTCGTTTTGTAGGTTGAATCAATGAACACGTCTTTCACTTGAAACTCTGGAAACACCTTTGCACAAAGCTCCGTAGTGAATGCTATCGCGTATGCATCATCGTTTTGAAATATGACCTTGAAAGAAGAAGACTTTTCTAGCAGTAATATACCCGATTGTTTTGGGTCACTGGCTTTATGCACCTTCTCCTTAATTAGTTTTGCCCATTTGTACTAGACATACTGATAATCAACGTATTTCTGAGTACTTTTTCGTAATTGTTACGTGATTTGAAAGGGGTTAGTCCTTGGTTAGATAGATGGGTAATATCTTCTGAGTTATGTTGGTCGTAAGGGTTGTTACGTTTACGCGGAATTAGACTCTCATGTTGCGACTCTTGTTTTATATGAATTGACGCAGCAATTGATCCATGGTACGAAAAACTGATAAATCCCTCGCATTTAAATGTATGCATCGTACTTCGTTGTCTCTTCTTTTTGCTTGCCGGCGGTTCCTTATTGGCTTTTAATTTCTGTCTACAGTTGTAATAGCTTCTTTTACGTCTCTTTCAAGCTCTTTCTCCGACGCTGTAGCCATAGAAATCTACTGCGTGAAGTGCATTCAGAAAGGTCTTTCCAAAACTTGCACATTGTTTTAGGTCATCAAGTTTGAAGTGCACAGTAGGAACGTACATGACAAAGTCTAGTGGAACGTCTAGTTTTTCTGCTGCTTCCCTACTGGTTTTGTATAGCCACAAGACAAAGCTGTATTCCGAAGAGTCTACTTCCATTGTAGAGCAATAAATAAGGCTTGGAATTATCTGAATAGCTGCGTCTTTTCTACATGTATTGCATCGGAGAGCCAGGCTCATGTTCTTATTTGACAGAAATCGCTGCATTTTTACCCACCTCTTGAAGTGAGAACACTGTTTTGTGAACACATGTTGAAGCTTTGGGACAGCTGCTATTTGCTTCTCAGAAAAGCAAGATGAAGTACAAGGCTGAAAAGCTGTTCTCATCCACACCGAATTCCTTGTCCACAAATTTATGAGCCAAATGTTCCAACGTCGCCCAGTCATAATCGAATGTACTCTGTAGCACATTTATCGCTTCTGATATGGATGGAAATTCGTCCTGAAACAATTCATGAAACAATACTTTGGGGTTATCCATTGTCAATTAGCGGTATTGTGGTGGAGGATGAAAGCGCGCTTGTGATGTGGAGTAGTCGAAATGCGATAGCTTCTTCGATATGAATGTTCCCATAATAAGGAACTAACGACTGTTTTCTACCCTTAGAACATACCACAATAAAGCATCCAACTGTACAACAAACCGCGTGGCAACTCAACAACGCATGAGCGTTGAGCTCTCGGGGACTTTTTGCTAACAAACATCGCTTTCACCGTACTAAAATGTGCGCCATTGCCAGTGGCCAGAGAATGAGGATAGATTATAGCAAGGGACACATTGGAAGAAATGGTTTGTCTGCTTGAACCCCAGTGTTGGGAAACATATGTCAAAGGCAGCGAAGGAGCTGTGAGTCACTATGAACTTAAGATCAGCGGTCGCGACGCGTAACCAGCGAGCGCGGGAAAAAACAGCTGTTGGAAGTCGCAAACGGCATTCGATATGAAAGACCGGGCGTGGGGGCAAGGAAGGAAGATCCGATAGTGGAGACGGCGGTCGCGTTGTGGACACTGTAGCGGAGCTCGGAGACGCCATGGTAGAGAGCGGTGATGGTGCACTAGGAGTAGTGGTGGTACGACAGGAGCGCTAGTGGTTGAAAAAGGCCAATGATCGCAGCTAAGTTTGGGGGGCTTGTTAGAGTGGGGGGGGAAGAGGCAGTCAGGGTAAGGGTGGATCGCCTGGAATGATAGGACCGCTGGCAGACTGGAGCTGACCCCAGGAGGTCTTGTTGGCTGGTGCCAGGCGGGTTTGGCTCCCGGTTTGCCGCGACGAAAGATGTGGTGTTGTGGTCGTTGCAAGCGTGTGATTCACACGGTGGCTCAACAGAAGGCTGGTGTTGTTGCTTCAGTAGCGGCAATTGCGGTGGAGAAAGGCCGGTGAGTGCACAGCGCAACTTGGTGCTTCCGCAATAACACTGCAACTGTTCTGGCGCTCTAGCGCTGCGGAGTCCGTATTGTCCGGGCGGAGGCAGCAGTACCTATGAGCAGCTAGCGGTGTTGAAAATGTGTGGCGTGCGCGGGTCGAAAGCGGTGCTGCGCACTGCAAAATGTAGGGCAGAACCACTGGTGGAGCCGGGGAAACAGCGATAGAACGACGAGGGAGAGCAGCCACGGTTGTCTCTGCGGCATTGCTTGGCGCCACGTTAGCCCTGAGACAGTGTGCAGCGGGGTGTACAGAGTGTAGGGAATGGCGCGGGGGCTGGTTGGTGGGTGACAGGCGTCTTGGTGCTGTGGTGGCACGAACTATGGAAGGCGATCGGGGCAGTTGAGGCCAGCACGCCGTCAAAGTCGGCGGTGGAAGCGAGCGCGCCGTCGCCCCCGCTGGTTGAAACGAGCGCGCCGTCGCCGCTGCCGGCTGAAGCGAGCACGCCGTCGCTGTCGGTGGTCGAAACGAGCGCGCCATCGCCGTCGGCGCTTGAAGCGAGCACGCCGTGGCCGTCGGCGCTTGAAGCGAGCACGCCGTTGCCGTCGGCGCCAGCACGCCGTCGTGGTCGGCGATCGCAACGAGTGCGTCGTCGTCGTCGGCGGGTGGTCGTCGTGCGAAATTGGTCACGCTCCTTGCTCCCTCCGGCGCACCGTGTAACCCGCGCACAAGTGGACACGCGTGCACGTGTGTGTGCGTGCCAGTGTGCACGTGCTACACGTGCGCGAAATTGTGGGGAGGGATAAGGTCTAGTCAGCTACACGGTACAGTATTCTAAGGTTCTTTTTGCATAACATGGCATCGACTTCAACCGCACAATTGCTTAGCTTTACTCGCATAGTATTTGACAGTAAACGATCATCTAATGTTGGACATTTTTTCTTTGCATACGAAAATGTACTCATGCGTGGAGAATCGAATATCAATAAAGCACTGCAGCTACTCTGTCATTTAAAAGGTGACCCTTTCAATCTCTACTACCAAAAATTTGCAACGGGTAGAAGTCCCAAATAAAAAGCAATTTGTTATCAAAATGTAAAAAAGCGCCTCAATGCCCAATGCCCGCGTAGCCATCCTCCTGAACAAAAAAAATTGTGGTCTCTGAAACTTAATGCCAAAATTAGTTTTGGCTCTTTAACTCATGTAAACACAATTTATCCCCAAACTGGATTCAAGAATATAATTTTATTCAATTTCTTTTCAATTTTGACTCTAGGTTTTCATAACCGACTCTTTTTGTAATGTACGGTTCGTTAAATGATTATTTTGTTAAAAGGACAGAAAGAAAGAGTATGAGAGTGGCCAAAAGTCCTTCCTTCCAACTGAAAGTTCCGTTTATCAGGGAGAACCAGCAGAGCTTATGATTCTTTCGAGGCCGAACGCTCAATCTAAAACGGTTGAACAGTTGAAAAGCAAAATCGACCAGTTGGTGGGGAAGTTCAAAATTTTAACTCTGTTAGTAACGAAGACATTTGATTTTCTTGAAGGCGATAGATAAATGCAACTTACATGCAGCTAAAGCCGTATGCCCGGTCATAACGCAAGTCGCTGTCCAGCCAACCCTCACCATGATACGAAATTCCCCCGTTGTGAAAAGTTTGGACATACCAATACCCCCTTATGGTCGAAAGGTAAAAAGTAGGAAGCTCCCCTGACCGGCTTGACAGACGATAAGCCTGAGTGTGAAGAAGAACTGAAGTTGAAGAAGTCTGACCAAACTGACCTAGTCTTTCTTGTCCAAAGAAATGCAAGGACCAATGTCGTGGCCGCAGCGAAGAAAAATGCGGATAGTCAGGCTTTCTTGAAGTAGCCTCGCCAAGACATGATTGAAAGCGATGTTCTTTTGAATCAGGTATCTCTCCCTCGCTCTCTGGTTTGTAAGAAGCCCAGAGAGAAGACGAAGAACGGCGGAAAACCCGCAAAAAGTCGTCTAGTCTACAGGACCAGGTGGGTATACAGAACCTCCTCGCGAACCTCGCTAACGCTTCTTGTGGCCTCATCTTCGGATATTTGCTCCGTGCGGAGTTCTAGGAGGCTAAGAAGGGTTTGAAGCCCCTCTTATCGGAGAGCGAGCCCATCAAGCATGCCTCTGTTTTGACGACGAGGGTTCTTCCCCGTCGTCTCATAAATTTGCCGAGCAAGCTGTAGGGCACACAAACAAATGCTCTCTTGGAATCTCGCGCCGTTCCGAACCTTCTATCGAGGAGTATTTGTGAGCATTTAACGCTCACTCCCGCTCCTACGAGGAGGAGAGTCACAGTGGCAGGCGGAACGGAAGCTGGTGTCCTTGGATGTGTTTCGAAAGTGCCGCTGTCATTTGGTGAGAACGGCATCTTGTTAGACTTCCTTTTGGTACAGCATACACCATCTGATGTGATCATAGGCTGTCCCACTTTGGAGTTACTGCAAACCCGGTTGGACTTGGGGCGCCAGCAGGTTCATCTCACCGTGGGAGACTACAAGTGTTGTCATCCCGCGTATAGCGCTTGGTTTCAGCGCCGTGTCCGCCGTTGCGGTGGGTGCGTGCGACCGATTGTTCTGATTCGTCTCCAACGGAGTTTCATGCCCCAGCTGCGCTGGTATTCTGATCCGATCACGGCTCGCCTTGTGCGGGGGTGGGGTTGTTTTGTCCGCCTCTGCGTGTACATCCGCCGCTTGTGGCGTGGCTACGCCTCCCGTATTCGGGCCTTGCAAACCAGACGCAATGGGTTCCTGCGTCTGAAGCGGCTTGTCCCGCGGGATTTCCGGCGTGCCAACAGCCTGCCTTGTACCACGGATGTCTTCTTCCTGTTGCGACGGCGATTTACCTTCAGCAGAAGTAACCTCCTCCCCCTCTTTAGACGAAGCGGCGGGGGATGGGATTGAGTGTTCCGCAGCGCGGATAGCATCCCCACGAGTGGGTTGAGTTGCAGACTGGCCATTATGACCAGAAATATATTCCGATGTCGTCGGTTTGTCAGATTCCAACGGGAGGCCTGACAGTCACCGATTTGGGTGTGTACCCCTCCTTAGGCGGAAGTATCACCTCGAAGAGGGAAGCGACGGCGGCAACTATGGAGAATAAAAGCATGCCATCGTCCGGCTCGCCGGGAATTTCTCTTTTGCCACCAGCGCGCACTCCCCCACTCCCAGTTCCCATCGCTCCAACGCTTTCTCCTGACACCTCGGTTATCAACGACTTTCCTTCTCCGACTCCTGTCGTCGAGCTCACCATAAGTGGCAACCAACAACCCCCCACCGGAGATTCACCGGATTCTGTTCCATGTCCTTACTGCAAAGCGGGCAACAGACTGGTGCGAACCAGGGGCAACCATCCGGGACGGTGGCGATTCGTCCCATGTGGGGGCATCCACCGGCTCCGGGGCGGGTGTCACTTGGCCGTCTTACGAATCCCTTGTGGGGCTCCATCCGAACTATCAACAAAAAGCGATGCGCCCCTGGCTTGCGCCGTTGTTCCACCCGATCTCGCTTTTCGACGACGAACTGATTTCTCAGTATGTCGACGGCAGCGAGCGTCTCCCGGGTACCTGTCGGTTATTTACACCACTTCGTTGGATAGGCGCTGGCGCATTGCCGTGCCTGCACACCAGTTTCTCGGCTATGCGGGCGAGTTCCGAGCTCAGGCTCATGCCGCGCTTGTGATGATTGGGTATCACCGGCAAAACGGGGCTCTTTTCGAGTTCCTCATCCCGCAAGAGATGAGGTTCGATATCGAGCAGTACTGCACTCGCCAGGAGATGAGCTACTGCGACCAAATTTCACCGTTAGAGACTTTCTCTTGGCGACGAATCCAGGCTGTTCGGAAAGGAGCACTGTGTTAGCAGAGACCGATCATCTGGGACGAAATCCGTTACTTAGCGCTTCGTTGCTGATCCGCCTTCAATCAGGAATTCATCCGCTTTGAGTGTCCCTGCCTTTCCCGGGGCGGGTACTTCATTGCGTATCAAAACGTGGAAGTAGAGCGCATTGCTCCTGCTCACCGACATGGTCTGTATGTCCCTCTGCCAGCCTGGTGGGCTGAGCTTGAGGCGTGCCGGGGGTGCTATATCGAGTTACCTCCGATATTCACCTGTTTAGTGTCATACCTCCTCACGGATCCGCGTAGCGGGCTTTGGTAGGTGGTCGTTACCGAGTGGGCTATCCGCGTTGCCGCATATATCCTGAGCGAGGCCTACGACCAGTACGGACTGTGTTTCCTTCTTCCGCGCGTGCGGGCCGGTCCCCGTTAACTGGATCTCAGTATCCTCCTTGAGGGTCAGGCTAACGCCGAAGAAGTCCTCGAACTCCTCAATTATATCGACATTATTGACTGGAAAATTGTCCCGATCGGGCAGAGTGGCCAGCTCACCGGTGGTGGAGGACATGGCCCAGGCATGGGGTGGAATACCACCTTGGCGGAAAACTTCGTCTATTTCGATCCGTGGGAACAACGGGAGATTTTCGCTATCGAAGCGGCCGAACTCCGGAATGCTCCAAGGGAGACCCCAATCTGTCGTCCGATTGGGTTCGTTGATTCAGACAATTACTACCGCTCAAGCTGGGAGAGCGAGCCCATGTTGGACAATGAACCTGACGCGGCGGGCGGTGATGGCGACGCGATGTTTGTCGGTACTTCTCCGGAGGATGACTAGCATGTCCCAGAAGAGTCTGAGCCCGTTCCTGAGGCGTAAGCGTCAGCTCCAGCTGCTCCGGCCTCCACGGTGGCTGCCGGAAGTACTCCCCAGACGGGTGCGAATCCCGAGGCTGTGGTCGCGCAGTTCCTCAGAGAGGTTGGGCTGGGCGCCGATACGGCGACTGGCGATTTTGCCGCAATGCGGGAAGCCCTTGCGCAACGCCTTGGCGGTATATAACCTCCGAATGAGGGAAATGACGACAAACAGTAGGACTGGGTCTGAATAGTATCAAATAAACCACCTGCTTGTGGGTTTATTTCGTCTAAGACGTGTTTTGTAGTCCTCCGTAGTGAACCGGCTACTTAAGCGGTTCGCGTCGAAATGCACTCACTTCCAAAAGGTAAAACCATGCTTGCTATGTGACGTCCGTTGAGCTGGGTGAAAACCGCATTGGGGTTTATCCGCGAAACAATAGGCACGACCGCTGTCGGAATATCAACCAGCGAGCGGTGACATCTTCCCGTCCATGACGTGTATTTTTCAACTCTTCCCGTTTACACGGTTTCATAATCCTACTTGGGAATTTTCCAGCGTCGCTGGAGGGTATGTTCCCGTTCGACGGTGATTGCACCAAATTTGAAAGTGGGAGGTGCCCGATCGGCTCCGCGGTGTCCTGAGCCAGATCATACCCGTATGAGGGGATGTCGTAGCGAATTATACCCTTCTCATTCCTGGAATGCCCGACAATTTGGTCGACGATGTACTCCTGTACATACACATGCCGGCCTTGACGAGTTTTCGTTACCGCTGCGCGTCCATTGCCCTGCGAAGGCGAATTTCTCGACTCGAGTGTTGCTTCGCGCGTCGCGTTTGACCGAGTGATCCTCCGTAGAGGTGGAGGTTCCGGTTAGCGTGCCGCAAGTCTGCTTTCTACAACACATTTCATGTTCTTCGCCAGAACTACCCCGCACCCCACTTCACTTCCCGCCTTCACTGTCGTTTCCATAGATTCTACCTCAACAGATTCTACCGCTACCCAATTTCCAGGCCCTACATCACACCCCCGCATAGCACTCATTCCATAGGATTTTCATAAACCAATCACTACCACCCTCTTCAATAGGAAAGATTGGAGATAAGTATGGGGTGAAGGAGATATACCAACTCGTCATCATCCCACAGCTATCTCCACTCCTTCCCTTTAAATCATCGTACCCTTTCCTCTCTCTTCTTTCTGCCCCAACCCTACAGTCTCCCCAGTGCCCAAACGAACGACTGAAACTGGGTTCTTTCGGTCGGCACGCTGCTATGTAGCCGTAAAGAACCGTTCCAAGTCTCCATGTTAAATTCGCCATAAAGTATTCCTCCCTCACCCCTATATATACCTTCTCCCTCGATGGAATCCACAGCCCAACCGTCGCACTTCTCTCCGAATTCCCGAACGCACACCTCAGATCCCACTAAATACCCATCGTTCTCGAACTCTCCGCCGTGCTCGTCTCTCACCAATTCCCATGCAACCTTCAACATACCCTCCACTGCCTTTGGCAGATACCTCCCATACAATGTAGAAAACAAGAGCTTCCTTTGTCCTCCACGCCCCACACCCTCGTTCATAGTTTTCAGTACACATCCAATCCACACATCAAGTCTGGAAAGGTGCATCACTTTCCTATCCCTATAATGCATTTCCCCATCAAATTTGGTACCCCCTGCGTATCCCATATACTCCTCCAACACAACCACCACCATTTCATTCTTGAAATACTTATCTTCTTCATCACAGCCCCACGGTGGAGCATGGACAGTTGACCCAGGGAACGAAAGATCTTCGAAACGGCTCATTCCCCAAGTACAAAACTTGTTCATCCAATCCTCTTCCCGTCCCATAAGCTTCTCGCGATCCCCTTTCATCTGCGTCTTCAACTCTTAACCAAACTCCTTCCCCTCGCTATGCTTTTCCCGCTTCCCAATCAAATCATATCACAATAAAGAGGATTTTCCCTCCCAAGCAGCCCACTTTCCAACCCCAATCAAATCTCTTATCGTCTGCTTCATCCGCTGCCTCAGACACTTGTCCGCCCTTACATTCTCCACGCACTCTTGTGTCCTCCACGCTTCCCTTATCCCACATATCTCCCGTTATTTCTGTCTCGATTAAATACTTCAACAACACATCATTTCCACCCATTTTCGATGGTTTGTACGCCTTCATCTCATATGCAACCTTAATTGGGCACCTAAACACCATCTCCTTCTCCCCAACTACAAACATGCTCCCCTCTCTACTTGCTCCCACCGTCTCAATCCTGTTCTTTTAGCTTCTACCAACGTTTTCCGTGTCTAAATAAATTTCAGACGGCTTGAACTTAGCATAATGAAGAATCATATCATATACAGCCCTTGCGAATCCATAAAAGCATTCTTCCACTCCAATACCATGTTTTCGGTGCCCCCTCACCTTCTTGCCTCCACCACCTTGCTTCCCTCCCTTCAAGGCCTCCTGAAGAATCTCGATCAACAAATTTTGCCGTTTTTTTTCCTTCCTCAGCCGTCCCACCTTGCTGTGTCAGCTTCAAACTCACAATCAATGAATAGTGATCTTCCTTCGTATTTCCCAACTTTTCCTTCAGGGAATTTACCCTGTGAACGGGTGCAGACCTTGGCAATACGCTTAAGTTCTCCTCAATTCCTACCCGGTCACGTGTGTTATCTACTCGAATTCTACCTCCAATTTCTCCACGGCCGCCGTAACTTTCGTCTTCTACATCATTCGGTGGTAGAACGGTGTTACGACTTACGCGCCTGACTTGGGGCCTTGGTGACACCGTCTCCCTGACACTCACTTCCGGACTCCGTTCCGTTTGTACGTCGTCCTTCCTTTCAAAATCCTTCTCCACCACTATTGCTGTCCCTCTGACAATGTCTTTGGCTGATCCACCACTTCTACGTCGTGCTCATCTCCCGTGCGCAAGTTCTTGTCACTAATCGCCCCCCCCCAAAACTTGAACACCTCCAATCCATCAACCACATTCCTTATTCTTCTCTCACTACCCTTCTCTGTTTCATGTTAGGCAATTGGCCGCACACATCTCACTCCTTCTTTCTCCCGGTTTGCAGTCTGTTGAGCGAAACCAATGCTTTTCTCCGCTGGCACTCTATTTGGCGTCACACCGACCGCATCGATGTTATCGGAATGCTAGTTTGGAGGTCAAAAATGACCGAATTAAAACGAACGAAAAACCGGTGAATTTATCCAACTTTGGAAGTGCTAATTTCCGAAAATATTTCCTCCTTTCCACTTGAGCTAGTTTTTTTCGAACGAATTATTCCAAATTGTTTCCATCTTTGCTAGTTTGGATGGAAGGGAAACTATCATACTTCTTTCGTTTATGGTAGTTTCGCAGCACAATGTAAGTGTCTTAGTGTCACCTACGTTCATGTATACGGTGGCGAATAGCGAGATAGACACTTAGATAGAAATTTAAAAAGCTGTTTATCGAATAGGAATAGGAGTATACAAATAAATCGAATACCTTTTCAGTTTGTGGAGATCGGTTCACTAGTCAACACCTTTCACATCAGGCTTTCGTATACTAAATATATGAAACGCCTCCGAATCACGTGCAGTCATCCCCATCACTCTGTCCCACCGTCCGTGCGTCATATTACGCTCCCCGCTACGTACCTCCAATCCTCTCCACCCCCCCCTCCCCCAACCTTCCCCGCCATGCCCAATTGCTGCTTTGAAGGCTGCTCTTTCTTCGCCCGCACCATCCCCGCCATCCAAAGGCACCAGAGGAGATGCCCCAATCGCCTCAACCCAAACAAGCGTTTCCTCTCCCCAGGCGGAGGCCTCCCTCACTTCCCCACACGCATCAAGCCTCACAAGTCTACCCCCACCTCCATAAACCTCCCCTTCCCACAAACCGCCCTTCCGAAAACGTCCCCATCCCAGACGACGACTCCTACTACCAACAGCAACTCTCCCTCTCCCTCCACACTCAGGGCGTCTACCACATCGCCACCACGCTCGTCTGCTCCATCTCTCCCTCCCCTCCTCCCCCTCCTCCCCCTTCCTTCCTTCTCCTCAACAACCTCCACCTCAAACGCATGGTCCTCTACATCTCTTCCATCACCTCCTCCCTCAGCCTCCGAAAGGCTGACAAACTCATCTCCCTCCTCCACAAACCCGCCTTCTCCAAATCCGCCTTCTACAACGCTGTATTCTCTGCCACCCAGTGTCTCAAACTTCAAATAGACCTCTTCCAACACCGAGTCAGCAACATCGGCTTCGCTCCCACCACCCTCTCCGACCCACAGCAGCTCTTCTCCACCACCATCTTCCGAAAGGACCCCATCCAGGTTCTCTAACAACCATTCGCCCTCGCACACTTCCGCAACACCTTCTCCCACCCCGTCTCCCACACAACCCCTTCCGGCTCTCCCGCTTTCGCCCACCCCAAGGACTCCACCCTCTGAAAAGAAGCAGTCCCCGCCCTCAAAGCCGCAATCATGCACTTCTCCAACGACTCCTGCATCAGGCACACCCCCAACTCTACCGGTATCGACTTCTTCATCGGCTTGGTCTAAATCTACTCCGACAAGTGCTCCACCTCGCTCAAATCCTCTTCCATAACCTCCTACCTCCTTCACATCACACATCTCAACTTCTCCGATGCCTTCCGTCGCAAGTGCATCACCGAACACCTCACCCTTCTCGGGTAATTGCCAACCTACTTCCTCCCAACCAACCCCTCCCAAGACCACGACTCCATCCCTCGAACCTCCTCTCCCATCCCGCGCCACAACCAAAATGGAACTCATTCAGCTCGCCATCTCCAACCTCCTCGGCCCCCTCCTCTCCTCCGGTCTCAACGGCTTCCCCTTCCGTGACGCCCATGGCGTTCTCCGCCACTGTCACCCAATCATCGCCAGCTACTGCGCTGACATCCCCAAAGCAAAAGACATCCTCTCCATCTCCCATAGAACTCGCCTTCAACACCCTTGTCATAGATGCACCGTCTCCCGCACAGACCTCCACCTACATATTCAATCCCCTTCCCCCCGAACTCAGCACCAGACCCTCGCCGCACGCAAATCACACCCCACTCTCCTCCAACAATCACTGGACGCTCTCCTCGCTCGTTAGCCCAGAATCTCCCGCAACACAAAGGGAAAAGCCCTTGAACCCCTCCACTCCCTCTCCCTCGCAATGTACTCCTCCCTCTTCGAATCACGCCCTCTTCTCAACATCACTCCACTCCTCTCCCCTTACAACATCTTCACCTTCGAACCACTCCACAACTTCTACCTCGGCGTCTCCAAGCTCATCAAGCTCGCCGCCATCGAGAGAATCTGCTCCGAAGCACTCTTCACCACCGCCCGTTCCTCCGAGTGCATCGCCCCTTCAACTACGTCAGCACTTCCATCCTCAAACATTCAAATACCATCCTCTCCGCCATCGAAAAGCACTCCCCCGCAAACGGACTCCACATCGACTACTCCACTTCCGACAACGGTCAAACTCTCAACGGTTTCTTCCACTACCGACGGCTTGCGTGGTAAGCTCGAAGCAAAAGACTACCGCGAAACTCGACATGGTCCTTCCCTTTTATCGGCGCCTTCTTCGACCGATGCTGTGACGAAGTGGATTCAGCTCCCATCACTTCCGTCTTCTCCAAGTATTCAGACCTCCTCCTCGCCTCCATGCGATACAACACCTTCACCGAATGGACCGACGCCCGCCTCACCGACCTCCACAACCAAATTTGCTCCTTCAAGCGCACAGCCGTACTCGTCCTCGGCATCCACCACACTTCCAGCCTCGGAACCCTCAAGTTTCACTTCCTCCACCACATTGTCGAGGACATTCGCCGCTTCGGGGGCCTCCACTTCAATGATACCGGCATATTCGAGCACGCCCACACCCTTTTCAAGTCTCACTACTCCAAAAACTCAAAGCGCAGGTCCACCGCACATCAAGAAACCATTCGTGCCATCCACCGCTCCAACGCCATCAAGGACTGGAATCCCGTCTCCACAAACCCTTCCATAACCTCCTCCTCCCCGGCCTCGCTTCCCCCCTCAAATCCCGAGAACCCGGTTTCGTCCGTGATGGCAAACACATCTTCTTCGCTGACCCAATCACTGCCCACAAATCCATTCGCTCTAATCATCACCTCCTTCACAAAGCTCTTCAAGACCTCTTCCCCCCCGATACCCTATCCATTCTTGCACAATTCGGAAGAGACGCCCTCCCATCCTTCATCACCCTCTCTCTCGAAGTCCTACAACTCACTGACAACTCCCCCGCCCTCCGTCAGGCTCGACTCACCATAGTCAACTCCGCTTACGTCGTCGGAGGTTACATCCCAATACTCGACAACTACATCACAGAACGAAACGAGCTCACCCTCCAGGAATCCTCCTGTCCTCATCAATCAACGAATTTTAGCCACCCCCTCCTTCGGTCCGTTCACAAGTCCCCAAAGTTCTCCCACGTTCTCGTCGCCGGCTCCACCTCCCCCCCCCCTCCACATACATCGTCTGGGTCTGCAAACACATCTAACTTCTTCGTTTCCCCCTTCCTTCTTCAAATTCTTCTCCCAAGGAGTTTGCCTTCGTCCAGTTCATGGAACTCGTCCCACCCAGCGACGACGTCGATCTCAACCTCAACTGCGTTTGCCTCCAATTGGCAACAGACGACGAACATAACCACACCATCCACCCAATTCCCATCTCTACCCACTCCACTTCCGATAACGTTTCTCCTTGGTATGGACTCATCCCCTCTTCCTCCATCCTCGGCTCCATTCGTGTTCTCTGCCAGAACTACCCCGCTCCTCCCTTCACTTCTCGTCTACACTGGCGCTTTCACCGATTCTATCTCAATCGGTTGTGTCGAGACCCCACCGCCAAGCCTTATTTCCCATCCAACACGTAGCCTCTATTCCCTGCTAGCTTCAGCTTCATAAAAATTTCAACCCGCTTCCTCTCAACTGGAAGGGGTGAAGATACGCATGGCATGAGAAAGAAGGAGCATCTCTTCCCCATCCACACATACCTCCACCCCTTTCCACCTCACTGCACCTCACCCTACCCTTAGTAGCCCGCCTCTTCCCTATCATCAACCCCTGTCCCTTCCCTGCGTTCCGCCCGGTGTGCCACAATCCGCCCGAAACTCGGGTTCTCCAGTCGACAGGCCGCTATGTAATAATCAAGAACTGCACCTAGCCTCCGTGTTAGTTTTGTCATAAAATAGTCCTCCCCCACAGCTAGTTATATCTTCTCCCTCGATAGTACCCACAGCTCAACTGTCGCAGTTCTCCCAGAGTTTCCCGAAACACACCTCGGATCTCCATCCACAAACCCATCGTTTTCAAACTCCTCGGCATGCTCCTCCTGTAGCGATTGTCAGGCTACCCCCCGTATTCCTTCAACAGCCCCAGGTAGATAATTTCCATACAAAGTAGAGAACAAAAGTTGTCTTTGCCCTCCACGTCCCACAACCTCGTTCATAGTTTTCACCACACAGGCAACCCAGATGTCAAGTGTCCCAAGGTGCATCACTGTCCCATCCACGTACTGCCGTTGACCGTTACTTTGCCTCTCCACTGCGTATCCCATATACTCCCCCAACACTGCCACCGCCATCCATTCTTGAAGTACATATCTTCATCATGAACCTCCCATGGTGGCCCAACCGCACGAGACCCGGAATACGCAAGGTTTTCGAACCGGCTCGTTCTCCACGCACAAAACTCATTCACCCCGCCCTCCTCCCTTCCCATCAGCTTCTCGCGCGCTTCCCCCATCTGCTGCTTTAGCTCTTCCCATAGCTCAGTCCCCTCAGTAGGTTTCGCCCATTTCACAATCAAATCATATCCAAGGATTGAGAATAACTTGTCGCGAGCCGCCCGCTTCCGCACCCCAATCACATCGCTTAATGTCTGCTTCATCCACTGCCTCAGACACTTGTCCGCACTCACATTATCCACACACTCCTGCTTCCTTCCCGCTTCTCGTATCGTCCTCCCAAGTATCTTCCATTATTTCCGTCTCCACCACATACTTCAACAGCACATTTTTCCTCCCTCCGTTGATGGCGTATACGCCCCTCATCTCATATGCCACTTTATACGGGCACCGAGGTAACCATCTCCTTCTCCCCAACCACAATATGCTGCCCTTCCTACTTTCTCCCACCGTCTCACTCCTGTTCTACCAGCTCCTACCAACGTTCCTCCGTGTCCAAAACAGAGTTCTGACACCCCCAACTTTCGCATAGCGGAGAATTTTATCATATACAGCCCTTGCAAATCCGTAAAAACATTCTGGCACATCCTATATCATGCTTTCGACGCCCCTTCACTTCCTTCCCACACCCCTTTCGCTTCCTACCCTTCACAGCCTCCCTTAAACTTTCCATCAACACATTTTGCTGCTTCAGCTCCTTCCCTCACCCCGTTCCAATTCTTTCTGCGTGAGCTTCAAACTCACCGTCCATGGTATAGTGATCCTCCTTCATAGTGCCGAGCTTCTTTTTTCAACGAATTCACCCCTCTCAACCAGTGCAGAACTTGACAAAACGCGTTAGGTCTCTTCATCTTCTTCTGCTTATTTCTGTAGTTCCCATTTCCCTTGCTCCGTTCCTCTCTCCACGATCCCCAGAATCGTCGACTCCTGCTTCATGCACATCGTCCTCAATCGGAACGGCATTATGACTCCCACGTATTCTTTCAAGCGTTCGTACCGCGGTTTCCACCAAGTTCCTTCCAGTTCTATGCCTGTTTCGGACAACGACATCTTCTCCTTCGAATACCCTCCCATCCACTGGTAAATTGTCTGTCACATTTTCAATCACTGATCCACCACTGCTACGTCCTACAACTCTCCCGGGCAAATTGTCTTGGAGCCCATTCCATCCTCTTCACATTGGCGTGGCTCCCCATTCCATCGCCGACCACGCCCAATTCGCCTCCCACTGTCCTCTACGTTTCCATGCTCCCTCATATGCCTCATATCCCCCCCACTTTCTCTTCCTCCCGCATCGAAGTATGTCGCGGTCCACCAGTTCGTTCTCTGCACACCCTTCGATTCCTCCTAACATCGACCACCACCTCCATGCTCTCGTTCCTCGCCTCCTGATACGTCTCCTCCTACTTCTCTTTCGCGACCCCTCCCCTCCCGAACGCCAACCCCAGCCACTCTCTCTCCCTTCTTCCCTCGAATACCACGGCTAAGTATCCCACTAGTACTTCTTGCTATCGTCTTTTCCCTCCCCCCGCTGGTACACTCCCTCCCCTTTTCTATGACATCTCCACACTCGCCTTCTTCTACAACTTGCGTGGAGTCATCGCCCTTTCGCCGCCCACCTCTATCCCGATTGCCCCACGCATCAACCCCCTGCCTTTCTCCCATCCCCTACCCCTGCGTTCCCCTTCTCCATTTCCCATCTCATGTGGGAAGCGAAGTAGCTTGTGTTACCAAAGCACTTACCGTTCGCTGGGTTCGCTCCGTTTGCTCGGTGCGCTCGGTTCGCTCGGTTCGCTCAGTTCGCTACAAAGGTCGGCCTCGATCACGTCTCCCCCGTGTTTCTTCCTACCTTCCCCACGTAATCCGCTTCGGGGAGCGCGCGACCTACACCCATATACTGCCCTCGCCATTTTCCACATCGCCGCTTCGAGGCGCACGCGTAGTACTACCCAAGCCATCCTCGCGACCCCCGACCTACCACCTCTGCACGCGTTTGCCCTT
This sequence comes from Gracilaria gracilis, assembly GCA_030374805.1. Lineage (NCBI taxonomy): Eukaryota > Rhodophyta > Florideophyceae > Gracilariales > Gracilariaceae > Gracilaria > Gracilaria gracilis. The sequence goes on along the minus strand of JARGSG010000132.1, from coordinate 57,531 downwards.
TTGACGCGCGCCCGCTTACATCCTCCGCATTCGCATTCGCATTCGCACTTACCGTTTTACGTTTCCCCATATGGAATCGGACGACGACGATGCCCCCGGCCTTGCGCTATAGATGTTGTCCCCGCTCACCGCAAGACGTGTTCGCCGCTCGACGTGATCGCAGGTTCTCCGTGAGACTCACACCTCCACTCGACGTGTGGTAGAAATATCGCACCGTTTTAGTACTTTTCGGAATTACTTTCCAAAATTTGGCACGGAAATTTCCCTTCCTGTACGAAACCTCACTGCCAAAAACTGTTACACTTTCACATGATATCACATGTACTCCGTATCTTCTATTCTATGTACTTGAACGTCAACCCACTCCCCCGAATCCTATCCCCATTTTGTTCACGTCACCGGATGATAAAATTGACGACACCCACTCACTTGGAAGGGTTCTCGTCCTCCCCTGTGGAACACGAGAGTCAGAGAGAAAGCGTAATAAAATGTACACAATTCGATTTTACACATACTATGGTACAACTTTCGGTTCCATAAGTCATAAATCAATTGAGCTGTAGTCGACTACTATAGGATTCGAAGACGTACCCCATGTGTACTCCATTCCATAATCTGCAAACAACTCTTCTCCCACTTCTATCAACCGAAGTGCCCGGACGGCAAGCATTCGGTATTCAATTAATCGAAGTGGAGTCGCGCAGTTCCTGTGGTTCGACTCACCCCCACATTGTCAGTCCGTGGCTGCTTCAAGCCATCCTCCACTGCATCCCTATCTTTATCCCCTTCCATATATTTTGGGTCGTTAATTGTTCCACCCAACGAAAATGGAGCGGGGACAATCCATTCAGGGATTGTAGGTACTTCTCGTCTCCTTTCCGGGAGTTTCCGGAATACCTCGCCTCGCAGGCTAACCTCCATCGCATAAGTTCGAAAACGTGCGGCGGTGGCCCCGAACAACCCTTCCCTATACTTTTTGTGTACTTCCTTCCTCTTCGTGAAGTCATGGTACACTAGAGTTCCGTAAAAGAAACATATCTCTTCGTTCTTCATGAAACGGCGCGTGGTAAACACTCCCACTCCTCCGTCATGGTGACGAATCGACGACTTCCCAATGGGACAACCACACAAAGTGGCCTCCAGTGCCAACATTGCGTTCCAATCCAGGAGACCCATCTTCCCTTGCAACGTTTTCGCCCACTCATGCAGCGCTTTGCGCCTGCCGGTCATTTCCATGCCCTTCTCCTGCCACATCGATGCCGGGAAGTCTATAATATACGGTGGGAACTTCTGATACTGTGGGAAGCCGGATGGAGCCTTCCATGATCGTGAAGAACGAGCGTTCCACTTGGGAAATAAGTCCATCACGTGATTCACAGAGTTGCGGACCTCCTGCGTAATTTGAATGTTCGTCTAATTATCGCGCATGCACATCGCGAACTGAACAATGGCCGCGCGCCTAGCATAACCAAAACATTCAGGGTCCAGCTCACAACCAACAAACTTCCGATGACGTTGTAACTCCATGCATGCCATGGCAGTGGAAAAAGTTCCCGCGAACAAGCCCACCACTATAGCACCTGGCTGCGAAAATCTGCTGATCAGCTCCTTCAACAATGCGCGAGGTTTTTGTTCCGACCGCACCTTTTGCAACATGTAGCCCCCACCCTCCTTCTTTCTTTTCCATTGAAGAGTCTCCCCATTGGACATGGGCGGTACCTGGTCAATAACACTGTGGTAACCTGGATACCTCGACTGCACGTAGTTGAAGTTCTCATAGTTCACCATCGCATGCTGCTGTGCATAAGCGAGGCCACTTCGAACACCATGTATTGCATACTCCATGGCAGGGAACAAGGAGCAGGACCTACGTCCCGGGTTTTGCATGGGGTTGCCTTGCGACCGTATAAAATGAATTGGGACCTGGTCCTCAACAAACGATCGCCTAGGAACCCCTTGCTCGTCCTTTGCTCCAATAATAGAAAGCATCCTCGTCCACTGGTTCACCTGTTCCAATGCACAGAAGATAACGAAATGACCCCCCGGACGTAGCAGCCTTGATATAAGCTTTGCCGCCTTCTTCATTTGCTCAGCGCTCAACATATCGTACCAACTGTTCTCCCGGTTCTTATCAGCCCTCATGTTGTATGGTGGGTCCATAAGAACCAGTTGAACTTTCCCCAATGGAGAGACTCTGTTGGTTTGCAGAGTCTCGTCCGTTTCCACCATATCCTCGAACCCGCAATTATACATTCGAAAGTATTTCTCCATCTCCACTTCGCAACGTTGGAATGCCATTCTATCTTCCTACGAGGAAATGGCAGGAGGAGGCTGTATGTCAGCGTCGAGCGACTGTTCACCAACATCTTCATTACAGCTCTCACACACTACATCCATTCCACTTCCGTCATCTCCATCCCCTCCTTGTTTCCCCTCCGAAGGATTTCCCCTTTCCAACTGCTCATCGTCATCGTCATGAATTTCGATGGCAGGCTCCGGTTTCGATATCGGCGTGAAAGGTATATCAGGGACCCTGAGTGTTTCTTTGACTTTCAAATGGCTTATTGTCTCTAAGATGGATGACATAAGCGAGTTAGAGAAACAATCAAATCTCTGAGCAAACGCTCTTGACGGGTCCCTGTGAAACATCTTTAGAACGGCTCATCGTCCAGGTTCTGATATTGTGTACAACTGCTCGTTCACAACAACCTTGTTCAGGTCAGAAATGAACTCCTTCGAAAGCGTTCGGAGGGCCACATCAATGTCCTCTGGAAGATTCCATGCCCACGGTTGGACCTCGTCTTCCCAATGGTTTTGCGTGCTGCTCGGTAGCAAGCGATGGTCGTTGTCCTTGTGCAAGAACCCTTCGGAACGCGTTTCAATGGGTTTAAACTGCATTTCGTTGTACAAGAGAAGTATAAAGGAGAGAACCATGTCCTCCGCGCTAGGGAATCCCAGAAATTGGGAGAAACAATCCCAGGCCTTTGTTACCAGCTGCACACCAAAACCCGCACGCTGAGCCTGAAGATTCTGCAATATTTGCATATTCCTAAAAGGGGTGGAATATCAGTTCTCCTCCTAACGCCTCTTATGGCCCCGAAGGCGCTTTTCCATAGATACTTTTGGAATAAGGGAAAGAAAGAGAACTCTCTGGAAGTGTATGGCGATGCTCGTACCGAAACGGGGAACTATCCGGCCCACACGCCTGGGAGCTATACTCATGGACTTGAAGAATTCGGTTAACGTCACATTCTTCGGTATTCCTTGAAAGTCCACTCTGGTATAAGCATTCCAAAAATCCCTCATACACCTCTCTCTGTCTCCGTCCATGATGTCAAGCAACCTCCTTGACAGATACAGCTGACGGTACGAACCCTTCCCGCACACAGCCTTGAGCTCATCTTCGCTTTATGACGGGTGACTGGGTCCGAGAAGGATAGAGAAGTACTTCTTGGCAACGTCTAGGACAGTGCGATTCTTGATGATATATTGAACGAATTCGCTCTGTCCCACTTTCCTAGGTTCGTCTTCCTCTTGCATCGTTGACGCATAGTGATCACGGATGGCAAGACACGCGGTGAGAAACTCATCCCTAGAACCGAATATTTTTCCAACGTTCATGTTGGATGTCGGAGGTGCCGGTGACGGTGACTTAGATCTGGATGTGGTTGTGGCAACCATTTTAAACAATAACGGGGGGCTGTTTATGAATACGGACGGAGAACCGAAGCGGTCGTGAGAAAACAGGTGAATGACGTCGGCAGCGGACGGCGACGGCGAACGGACGGAAGCTGACGAAAGACGGCAGCGAACGAGAGATGAGTGCGGATGGTAGACGGGAGTGGACGGCAGACGGCTGCGGAATTAGCGATGTGAAGGAGGAGTTTAGACGCTAAACCGGTACCAAAACTCTAACCTAGAGAAGTTGGAGGGAATTTGGCGATGTCAGGGCGGCTTACGCGGTGATAAAGAGTTATAAGAGAAGGCAGGGATGGGAGGGGGGTGCGGTAGTTCCTAGATATGGAAGTATAGGCGAAGTTATGACTTACGGCTCTCCGGACAGCGGTCCGTAGTGCAGTGGCGCTCCATCATGGCTCCGATGAAGTGCCACTCGAGTTCGGTCTGCCTTCCATGCGCCGTGGAAGAAAAAGTAAAAAAAATTTAATTTCCACCTGGACAGCGGCCTCCTCGCGACTGGCGCTTGTTTGTAATTTGACGCTGCGTGTACCTAAGCACCTTCGCTCTCCTGCGAAATGCCTCAGTAAGCACAACGCTCTGTACCTCCCCGTTACGGTTTCCGTGGATCTCTTCTTCTCCTGTCACAACCAAGTGATCCTCTCGGTTGTGACAGAAGAAAAAAAGATCGCTGGAAACTGTATAAGGGAGAGGCTCTTTCCGTCATTGTTCTGTTGCGCGGACGTAGTGGCACACAAGGTACGTGCGACAATTTTGTTCGTTTTCTGTGAATCGTACTAACTGGCGTACTTTTCAATTTTCCATGCTATTGCGTATTCAAGCCAGAGTCGCCGGACACAGTGTATGCCGCTTCTGCATCCTTGATTTACTGAGAACATTTGGAAGTGCTTGAGCTGGCCGTGATGGTCGAGTACGATTATTTGAGTTGTTCAACTCATGTAATCGGCTTTGGCTCTGACAACCAGCGCAATCACTGTTGGAATGTGGTTATTTATTAGACCGACAAGATTAGACTGCGTTAGGTCGAACTATCGGAAGTGGTTGAGCTCCCGGTGATGGTGGACTACGATTACATGAGTTGTTCAACTCATATAATCGTGTTTTGCCATTACAGATATTTCAATCACTGAAGGAGAATAGTACCCAATATAATCACTAGAAAAATTTCGTGGCCAGTGATGAGTTCTTCTTCTCCGACAACCACATAATGCTCGTGGTTGTCGCAAAGGGGGTATCCATTATCGGTCACGACCTTGGGCGCTACAGGAAAATCTACATCATATAAATTTAGAGAAGGTAGTCGGTAGAACTACCTTTTTCGATTTGATAGGATGTAAAGTTTCTGATATAGTGCATATTCTGCCTGATCGATGTGATGTTTTGTTTTATACATGACCAAAAAGCTGCGAACTACTTCTATTCTCAACTGTTCTCCGTGCTTATGAAGAGCAATTTTTATTGCTTTCCAACAAACTCACCGAACGACAGTCATATGATTTGACGCCCTTACGTTCTCCCGTCATTATAAGAAGATGCAGGGCTTTAAATATTCATAAAACCATCATAAGTGAAAACCGTCGTCGACAGCGGTCCGAGTTGTCGTCCAGCTTCATCTGCCACGGCGCGTGGACAGCGGTCCCGGGTGGAGAGGCGCTTCATCTGATGAAGCGCCACACCACCCCGAACCGCTGTCCATGCGGAAAACTTAACGCACGCAATTCATTTTTGTTCCTGCAAAACTGGGTGCCTCTATTCTATAGCTACACGTACGTAGTAGTTATGACGATCATTTAACTTCCTAAATGAAGCGATAGTGAATTTTAAAACGTGAAATATGGAACCCCTTGAATTCAATCCTATATTGAGCGGGCGCAGTGTTCGGTCAGGAAGTGAAGGCAACGAACGTGATTGAGAAGGGTACGTCCACTATACGTTCTCGCGAGCATTCTCGACGGTCGTAATCCGCGTTTCGAATGGTTTGAACCTTTTGTATCCAACGTGGCGCCTCTGAACCATAAAAAAATGGCGGGAGTCAGCGCGATCGAAGAGGAACAGCGAGGGGTCAGAAATGGCGCCGTTTACGCGAGGAAGAGGAAAGGCGAAGGTCTCCACGCCTCGTAGGGCGACATCGCGTTCCGAGCGGAGAACACCGCGCGCGATGAAGAAGAAGACGAGTACTCCCGCGCCACATAAGGTAAAAGGTGGCGACTCTGTATCTTTGTTCACCAGCCTTGGAAAGGACAAGAACAGGGTTCAAGTTGGTACTGCGGAAGTACGTGGCGTGGGGCCTGCTGGTGGTACCGGGAAGGGGATCTGCCGCTCGCTGCATGGCCACCTTCTAAGTGCCACTGCCTTAGAGGGTGAGGATTTGGTGGTTATCTGGAAGACGAATATTTCAAGTCAACTAGAGGTGAAGTACCCTTACCGTTTCCAAGGTCTGGAGGATCCCGAGTAAGCTCGCCGAATTGTTTTCGGCTGGGTTTCATGCCTGGGATACGTCGATGATGGCCTCAATTGAGATTCCGCAGAGTCCCACTTCGCACCCCACTCCACACCCTGGGGCCTGGAAGTCGTCCACCTCTCAACCTGAGAGTGAAGATGTTGAGGAGGTCAAAGAATCGGCTGAGCATTCCTCTGAAACCGCCAAACTCCACTGTCCTCCAACGAGAGGTGGAGGACGAGAAGGTTCTGAAGGGATGAAGAAACAGGTGGGAGCAGTTGAGATGGTTAACATCGTGGATGACTCCGATGACGATGTTGTGGAGGTCATTGGGACTAGTAAGGCTTCCCTGGGAGGACCTGAGGAGGATTTATTCGATGTAGGAGATAGATCTCCGTCGGATGAGGTGGACACCACGCTGCCGCTACCGAAGAGATCCCTCGCCGACTATGTTCAGCAGCGGTTGACGACGGATATCGAGATGATTGAAATGCCGAAGAAAACGGTTTGCAGTGTAAACCTGGCACACAAGGAGGCCACGAAGATGAAGTGCCGCAAATTTGGTTGGTTCCCTCGGCCGGTTCGATTGCCGTTACACTTGTAGGCGATTTCGATGCGAGTGACATCGTTGACGCGAGACTTGTGCTGCCTGTAACACTTATAGACGGATATCACCGATTTCTTGTGTTACAGGATCTGCGTGAGGAAGGATGGAAGTGGGAGGATATAGTGAAGTCTCTGGATGTTGTGTTATGGAGGAGGAAGGATGTTAATCCGATGGTGATGAATGAAGTGCTAGGACTTGGCAATCTCCTGAACGAGATGAGCTCCAATGTTCTGAAGATGTCTTTCGCAGACAAGCTTCACATCACGGTGTCCTTCGAAGAAAACATCATTGACGAAGGAGGAGTAGATGTGAAGAAGATGACGCCCAAACAGATAGCGGGCGCGTTGAAAAGAAGTGGGGTTATCGGGGACTATAGTATGCGTCACTTGAATCGCTATGCGGAACTGGCTCTGAAGTTTGTGCAAAGCGAGGGGCTTTTCCAATTCCTTGAGAAGGTGTGTGAGGAGGGGCGCCGCTGACGCTCACATATGTGTCCAGTGACCTCCTTATGGGACTCGCAGATAGGGAATTCTGTTTCGTCGTCCGTTGCTTGCAATGGCATGTGCGACTGAGAACGTTCTCGTTGACTCCGTTCTACAAAGAGAGAGTAGATGCTGCTTCTTGTGCTGCTTCGAAAGCAAGCACGGAGTCTGCGCACAGAAGGTAGTAGCGAGATAGAATAGTGCGTTGGGAATAATACCATGAAGATTTGTAATATGTCCCGGATCCGGAGAAGTGTTACAAGCTGTGGGATGCCAGTGGAAATTCAGAGCTGCTGCAGCGCGTAAACTTCTTTTCGCAAACGGAGAGGTGTTTGGAAGGGAATGGTTGTTGACATTTGATTACGACTGACCAATCATGAGGGACGAGGTCTTCACACGGGGTGAGGGCATTGGGGAGGAGGATCTTGTGAAAAGTCTTTACCGGTCCCCTACCGGTGAAGGGAATCTTTTAATCGGGGCCACTGGCAGGAGATGCTATCTCCGAACCCCTTAAAGCCAGACCTCTGGCTCCGGGTAGCCCTCTCCCGGTGAGTCGCGTTCTACTGCGGCCTGTCAAGTTCTGCGCGATTCAGAACGAGATGCTTTTTATAACTACGAAACGTCCAGAGGAGGTTACTAACAGCAGATATGCTTTCACCAGTATATCCTCTCTGGTTTCTTGCGTTGTACGAGCGGGGCTATCTTCTCCATTATGCTTCCTCTTTGTAGACAGCCCGGGCTGAACGACGAGGCACCCCGTCCTCGTTGGCAGACAGAGGACACCCCAGCAGAGCCAGTTATTTGATGTCGTATCAAAATCAACGACTTGGTACAAGCCCCCAGTCGGGTCCCTGCCGGTATTTGTGGAGCAATGGCAATCCGATGTCGGCACGATGAAGTTTCTCATAACGAAGCTCTACCCATTGGGCACTGACGTGTCAGACTATGAATATGGACCCCGTTTCGGGTGGATTTGGAAATATTATTGGAACGTACCTTGTTAGGTGAATCTGGGATAGAACCTATGAAATAGGTATACAGTAGGGCTTTGTGGCATATTTGTCCAAATATTTGGCGTCACACCCGCTGGGTCGATACTTTGGCACCCTGACACTGGGTTGTCCACGTGTAGAGCCCTCGTGGGAGTGCGCAGCCCTAGATACAGTAGATAGTATATATGCTCGGGCGATCTCGCCCTGGAGCCACTAAGTAAAACTCACCTGAGTCGTATCTTCTTCTTGAAGTACGTGGTCTTCATCCCGAAGGCTGCGCCATGGTTGATACTGCCTACGTAGGTTCACGACTCCTCTAAGGAGAGTAACCATTACTGGTCTCGGTACAATAACCCCTCAGGGCCCCTAAGGACGTTCTTTACTACCAGTTCCTGGCGTGTTTCGCTAATTGCCCCAGTATCAGGTCGTATTTGCTGTCGTTCACCGAGGTACCGAATCTTTGTTTAGTTCATCGTTTTCCTGGTGCAGGTCTCGCTTCCGCCTCTGTATAGAGTTATATTTGGACACACGTGTGTGTGTGTCTCGTTCCGCTATCGGCCCTGTCCCCGCCGTTGGCACGGGCCGTAGCTTCGCTCGTGTGGTTCTCCGTAGGAGCACTACACCGTCTAACGGCACCCTTCGCTCCACTTCTGGACTCGTTCTCTCGTGACCCGTCGTCGGTTATTTCTCTCTAGGCCCACCCTCTTCTTTACCTCTGCAGGTTATTGCAGTACCGTCTCCGGTTTACACCCGGCTGCCACGCGGCACGCGCACGGACAGAGGGCTCTACTTCTGAGTTCGCCCTTTTGTGGGAGCAGGACTCGGACACCCTGGTGGACACGTACCCTCTTTGGGGTTTGCTCTACAGTATTCAGCGTGCGAGCAGTCCACTCCAAGAAAATGCCAACTTCCAAAGAAAGGGAGGCAAGAGAGGCTCTTAATCAACAGGCGCAACTTCCCGCCTATCGAATACTCAGCCTCACGCAGCTTCCTAGGGACTAGCGAGACTTATAGAACTCGACCTCAGTTAAATAGGAGGAGGGAGACACTCTTTTTCATCTTGCGCTTACCACCACGCGTAGGCCAAGGTGGGAAAGCAGTTAGACAGATATAATAAAATCGTGAATCGTGGAAGCACAGTCAGCGTCTTAGATGTGTAGAGCCAGGTCGAGAAGGGAAGGGGGGGATTAAGACGCATGAACGAAGCATATACGCAGGAGAGGTGCGACGTGGCGGCCCAAACCCGAAGAAATACTCCGTGATGGCGGGGAAGTGAAGCAACCACACTGACTAGAGAAGTCAAGAGTACAAAACAGGAAGATCCACGGATGACAAGGCGAGGTAGAGGAAGCACGACACCGACAACCGCACAGGAAGGGGAAAACCCAGTGCAACGCAATGCGAAAGCTGGCGAAAGAAAGAATTCTGGCAGAAAAAGCGCAGTACAAAGGCAGATACCGAACATGCAAAACACCGAGATGGAGTGGAGCGGAGGCCAGCGTAAAGTATTCTGCCAGCGAACGAGGCGGCCAGTAGATGGCGGTACCAATTCGTATAAGTACAAAAAGAAATAAAGCCCGAAGGCGGGCCCAAGTAGTGTAGAGTAGTAGGAGCAATGTGTCGCGAAGAAAACCATCAGAACGTAAAGTAGCTGGAATTCGGCGAGGCGGGAGCCGGCACAGAAGCGTAAGGAGCTGGTGAGGCGCGGAATAGGACTGGCAAGAAAATTTACAGCAGACAGTGAAGCGCAGTGCATTCAGCTGGCGAAAAAGCAAACAATGCCGATGAGAATAGCAACAAAACGGCCTGTAAAAGTAGCTAGAGTACAGGTGGACGTGCGGCGTGGAAATGGAATACCGAAATGTTAGGTAACAAGAAAGAGGCAGACCGGGAGCTGGCATAGAAGTATAATGAGTAGGGAATGGAAGGCATGGAAATCTGCACAAAACAGGCGAGAAGAAAGAGACGTAATCTTGGAGCGAGATGCGGGAGCGTAAACATTCGGTTAGGCACCGCAAAAAGGCCTGCGCAAGTAGCATGAAGTAGCTGTGGGAAAGCGGAGCGTAGGCCAACAGTAAACAGGTGTAGAGCAAGGATTAAGTGTGTGACGCACGGCGGAAACAGAGCGCTGAGCAAGGAGTGAACGGGACAAAACAAGTGCCGTAACGAGAGTAGAAGATGCAGAAAGAATACGTTAGGATAAAGACGGCAAAAAAGAGGGGTTGGCAGCAAAGGAGGCATTGGGATGCTCCCGAAATGGCTGAAGCGGCTTAGGGCAGCAGCCCGCAAGGCGACGCCGGCATGCTGGTTTTCAGAGCGCGTTTCCGCGCTCATAGTTGCCCGCCGCCGGCTTGCTTGTGAGGCCGACGGATTCTATCATTTGTGGACCCTAGAAGCCAAGCACCTCCTGTATTACGTGTGGTTTGATGGCATTGTGATGTTCCGTAGTCACCGCTATTGGAGTAGTGACGACGGTGCGGGATACGTGACACGTGCCTCAGGCACAGCATGCAAGTGCCGATACTCAAGCACGCTGTGCCCTGATGATGAACTTCGACCCAATTAGCGAAGCTAATGCCAAAACTGTATCATAAGCGAGCTCTGCTACGCGTCGCCGTTGTAAAAAATTACTGTAAAAGAACGCTTGGGGAAGGGTTATCGCGCGGGTAATATTATTAGTTCGACATTTTACCCCTACACTTGTATCATTGTATTTCATTTTAGAGTCTATCGAGCCCCACTGCGTCCAGCTGTTCGCCTCTTGGATGTAGTTCCTCCAAGCAGGGCCTCCCAATCATCATTTCCGCCAGCTTTCTTTGCTCTTCTCGCGGACGGAACTGAGTTTAGTCCAGTGCCTGGCCGGGGTTTAGCTCTTGGTTTAGGCCTGCTGACTTTGGGCGGTGCCAAGTCCCATAATCCATCATCCCCGCTACTCTTTATACTACTTGAATTGCTGCTGCTCTTTGTCAGACCCTTTGGAACCGGGTTTGATTTCGGTTGACCCATCATCGAAACAAACAGGTCTTCATCATCAAGCGCTTTCGAATTGGATTTGATATCCATATCACCCCAACCATCCGCGTCGCCATCGTCACCAACACCATTTGCGTTTCGCGTACCACTCCCAAAGTCTGCAAAATCATTCGTTGGTGTTGCACCTGGGGGCCCACTTCCGGCGGATAATGGTGTGGGTGAAAACGCTAAAGGTGCAGCGCTTGGGTTCCCATTTGAACCATTCCATGCATCCTGGGCTGCCGCACTGCTCGTAACGGATTGAGTGATAGGCATGCTGTTCATCAGTTGAGGTTCACTATTGCTTGTATTTGTCGCCGGTCTTCCTCTCTTGAAGTCTTCCGAAGATATGCCAGTTGACTTATTTGTCTGTGTTGCGGTGTCGGACTTGGTAGTGACCAGAGCTGCGGCCATGGACGAGAACGAGCTGAGGCCCCAGCCGGAGGCAGCCGACGTCGAGGTTGAAACGTTCTTCCCACTACTCCCTGCCCCTGTAGCCGCTGCACTTGCTTCAGCACGGAGCATTTCTTCATGGTTTCGCGAAAGCTTCTGCTCGAAGTCTTGAAGGACTTTAAAGGCTGCCGTCCGAACCTCTCCGGACGAATCCACCAATAGTGTCACGATAGATGGTAGCAGTCGTGTCGCGATATCCTTCGCAGAAAAATATTCTGTACATCCCAAGATTGCGTTTATGCCAGCGGCACGGGCATGAGGGAAAGGATCCTTCAACGAGCGCAAGAACGCAGCCGCAAGTACTTTGTTGCGCGCGGCACTGCTGAGGCGGCCTGCAAGTTTCCCGAGACAGACAGTAGTGTTTGTCCGAATTGCGGGTTCCGGATCAACTTGTAGGCGTGCAAAGTGTGACATAAGAACAGAATTTAAGTTCTTGTCATAGAGACGATCTGAGATGATAAGAACGGATTTCACAGCAGCGTCGCGCAGAGCTGGGGATTGCATGTCTTGAAAGGCTGCACACATAGATGTGAATATTGTGGTATTGATTGTAGACTCATCCAAGTGCTCCACGAACATTGTTAGATTATTGTACAGTTCGACCTTCAGGCCCCGGTCAATCTGCTGATTTGCAAACCATCCAGTAGCATACTTGTTCACAACATATTTCGAAAAGTCTGTGAGACCGAGGCGGTCCTTCGTTTTCATGATGCATGCGAAAGCAGACGATCCACCAGCTCCTGATTCAATACTTTGCGAGAGCATTGGAAGAATCTTGAAGGTGCAAAAACCATCTGGAAGTCTGTCCATCATGCTCGGAAGTTTAGACAGAAATGCTTCCTTCTCCAGTTGTCCTTTTAAGGCGATGTTCTCCACAAAGAGGTTAAGTTCAATGAACTTGGACTGCTTGAAATATGGGTGGTTTGGTAGCTGGCCTGCCGGGGCTCGGCCAGCTGCGTTAGAAGCCAAAAGCTTTTGATACGCGCTCAGCAAAGGTTTCGGGAGAGCTGAAAGGTTTTGCAGTTGGTCTGGGGCGGTGAGCGAACCAGCATGGGCATGATACATAAGGCATCCGAGAGCCCAAGAGTCAACGGCAGACGGAGCACCGGTTGCTACAGAAGACCAATGACCACTACTGAACTCTGGACTCATATATGAGGGGTCCTGCAAGGCTGCTGCGTGATGAGATAGACTTGCAGCTTGTGCATGCGGGGTGACGCATTCCAATCCGCCCAATTTCCAATCTCCGGTAGGTGTTACAAATACAGTTGAAGCATTAAGACGGCCATGGATTAGACCCGACGTGTGAAGGAAACCAAGGGCGCGCGAAATGGTAAAGAGACCCCACTGAACAGATTCGCGATCGATTTTTGAAGGAGAATTAGCTAAGATGGTCGCCAAGGGCGTGGAATCTTCAACAGCAACGTATGTGGTACCGTCGCTGCCTTCGACAGAGGTGAGGTATTTAAGCACATCCGGATGACGAAGGGTTTTCAATCGCATCAAGCCAGTCTTGGCTAAACCTTTCTTCTGCGACTGTGTAGGTCGTGAGTTTGACGCGTCGAAGTGGAGAACCAGCGCTGCGTCTCCTGTTTCCTTTGAAGTACCTCGATGAAGCGCCCATATTTCTGCACGGTCATGGCTGGCAATGGCCTCGTTGAGTGAGTAAGTGAAGCCAAGGTCCTTCTGAATTAGCTTCTGAAAATACTGCATGGTTTCGGAAAGACCTCACAGCGCACAACTCCGAAGGGAAGAAGAAAGGTGAAGCAGCACGACGGAAATGAAGGCTGCGCGGACAAACACGGGGCGAAAACCGTAGATAGCAGACCGACGAGCGGGATTGCGCTGAGCTTTTAGTTGTAGTTGCCTGCCTGCTTGATGGACAAGGGAGGATAGGTTTGTGCGCATTTGACTTGAGAGCTGTAAGGAGTACGCGCTGGTTGTATGTCATTGGCTGACAATCGTTCCAGCAATGAAAGTCAACTCTGTAAAGCGGTACAGATACGAACGCTCGACGACTCGGGAACTCCCAACTCGAGCTTCGCTGCTTTGCTGCGCATTGATTGACGTTTGTGCCATTCTCTCTCATTCTCTCTCGCTCACGCTCACGCTCGTGTGCGGCTTCACTTGCGTCTTCACCGAATCATGGTTCCGTCGGAGCCTTCGGGGGAGCAGCGTGCGCAAGCCATTGCAACTCTACGAGCCGCCACTTCTTTGGAGTCCGATGAGCATGCTGTCCGACTTCTTCGTGCTCACGATTGGGACCTTGATCGCGCAGCGTCCGCCTTCTTCGATGGGCCCGAAACGTCGTCACCAGATCCATTGCCCGCGCCCGTTTCTGATTCTCGTGCTGTTGCAGTCCGTTCTGCAAGTCGAACAGCTGCTGTTGTAACTCCCCGTGCTTCCACACCGCGATGGTTGCTTGCCCTTCTTTCTCCGTTTCGTTTTGTGTGGTCCTTCCTCGCCAGATTAACCACTTCTATCCTAAATGCGCTTGGCGGTCCTGCACGCTTAATTGAAGCCGCTCCGGGAGAGACTCCTACGCACCGCTTCCTAAACTTTTTCAATGATAAGTATGGCACCCGGCATCCTTCCTTCATGACAACCACCTATTTGCAAGCTCTCCACACCGCCCATGCGCAGCTCAAATTCCTTTTGGTCTACATCCACTCCGAATCTCATAGGCTCACGCCAGCATTTGTGGGCCATGTCATCTCAAATCAGCGTTTCATCAACACCGTTGATGAAACCATGCTCACGTGGGCTGGGTCAGTCACTCAGCGGGATGCAGCTGCTGTGCAGAGCGCCTTGCGTGCCCCTGCTTTACCTTTTCTGGCCATTGTCGCAGCCCCATCTCGTGTTTCGTCCGAGTTGACGCGGTCTAACTATGGGACCGTTCTTTCAATCCGTGCCGGGTCTTCTGCACTAGTTGGGGGCGCCGACGCCACTGTGGCCTGGATCGCACGAGTTGTAGAGCGACACGCTCCGATACTGAATGCTATTAGAGAGGAGCGCGTAGAAAGAGAGAGTGCACGCTTACTTCGCGAACAGCAGGACGCTGAGTATGCGGCTGCATTGGAGGCTGATCGATTGACGGAGCGACAAGCTGCTGAACAGCGCGAAAAGGAAGAGAAGGAAAAGCGACGAGTGGAGGAATTGGAAATAAGACGTGAACGGAAACGAGAGGCTTTGGGTCCAGAACCAGAAAAAGGGCCTGGGATTGCGAGCCTTGTGCTGCGGTTACCGGATGGTAGTCGTGTTGGAAGACGTTTTGAGAAGCATGATGCGTTGGAGAAAGTGTTCGATTGGGCAGAAGTTAATAGAGTTGATATTGAGGTGGCTTGTTTAGTTGTGGCTTACCCTCGAAAGAACTTCCGATACCCGGAAGATGCTGACATAACAATCGAAAAAGCTGGTCTGTTTCCAAGCAGTATGCTGCTACTGGAAGAGCGCTCGACAGACGCATAACGTGCATGCATGTAAAATCATCTAGTTGTTTGTGCAGCTTGTGAGGTCGAGAAAGTGAATGACTACATGAGGGAATAGTTGTTCCAATGCTGATGCATTTTCTTCCTGAACATCTTGAAAGAAGGACAAGTAAGATGACAGCTACAAACGGTGAGATCATCAATACGGCACCGGAAGTGTTTATATCTGCCGTAAGGTCGTCGGGCGAGTAATATGACAACTACGTATCGATGAGACCATTAATCCGCCACTCGAAGTGTTTATATCTGCTATACGGTCGTGCACCACAGACACTAACGTATAAGCTCTTAATTTAAAGAAAGCGATTAGTTCTCGATGTGCCTAGTATCATTAGAGATAGAGCCCAGCGCATCACCTCTTAACATAGTCACTCACCGTAACTGGCGCGTCGGTGTTTTGTTTCTGCATTGATTGCTCACTTGGCCGTCATAAATTACACCATCTCGGAAGTGGGACTACTAGGTGAACTTCACGACGCCTTCAACGCAAAGAAGGATTTATGAGTCTAGCCCGCTGTGAAGCCTTTTGTTGTGATTGCAGGCACTTGAGTGCAAAGTGGCTTTCAGAAGCGTTGGACCATTGAACGGAATCGTCATGCAAGTTCGATGGTGGAGAACTCAGTCTTCGGAATGAGTTGGTCGGGATTGAACAAGTCCAGATTAGTAACGCTCAGCAAATCTCCGTCCGTTTCATTCATCATTTCAACTGGGTCATACGGCATTTCAACTTTCTCTTGAAACTTAAGCTCCGTCCTGACGTAAGGCATCCCCCTGAAGTCATACCTATCATCATCATCCAGCGCCGCTTGCTCTTCTAGTCTTCGACGAGCACTCTCCAGCTCGTCATCGTCAAAAAGCACGGGAGCGTACGGAGCGTCAGGAACAGGGGCCGGAATAATCTCCGGGTCTAGCACTTGCCCAAACTGGTCAGTTGGAATTTGAAAAGTACGAGAAGTGTTGAGAATTGCCTTTTCGTTAATTGTCGTCTTTCCATCCAGCTTAGAAGCTGTGTTAGAAGGTTTGTTCAGGTTCTGCGAAGCAAAGATATTGCTCTGTTCACCAGCTCGGTTCGTGATGTCGCCCAAGGCTCTTCGCCTGCCTTGGGTTGCACCATTGCGATTAGAATCATGGAGTGCTAGCTTTCCCTCGAGTCGCGATGGGTTCGCCAAGGGCTTTCTTGGTCGTGAAGCAGGGCGCAGCGGTTGTGGTGCCACGTTCTCCATATCTACGTCGGTTGTACGGAGGCTAATTGTCTCAAGCGTCGATGCGCTCGACCCAAACAAAAGGGTTTTCGCACGTCAAGAAGGATGGATGGATATGCATCGGTGCGGGAGAGGCTGCGAAAGGTCGCAACTCGTGAACCAGGAACGGGCGCAGTTCATACTATGAACTTCATAGTATGAACTTGATAGCCGTTACCATGTTACCGTTGAAGAACGCAATCTGGGAGGATTACTACGAAGGTAATTAAACTTTTATGCGATCAGTTAACCTCAATTACAAGTGCACGACTTACAGTACGAGCTGAAGGACATTGCTGTTCGCGGCCACGCCGAAGATGCGCCACCTTGCCCAATTCGTTTCACCACCACCGCGCTTTGTCGCAGCAGCCCGACTTCATTGGCACCACACGGTAGTGCTCAACCACCCAGTTTGTTCTTGCTATAAAGTCTGATATGAAACAAAGCTCCATCCTCGCATTCTTTCTATCTGCATTCACAAGCATCTCCGAGTCGCCACCCCCGACTGGCGGCACACGATAAAAAGAATCTTACCGTAAGCCACGCTGCGAAAGCTGGGGTTCACAAAGGCTCGGCATGGATCTTGGAAACTGGGACGATGACGATTTCGTTACCCCCGCAGCGGGGCCACCTCCGAACGAAGATCTTGACGACCTGTTTGAGTTCACAGAGAATCTCACGATCGACGACTTCCCTGACACAACCGGAGCGGGAAACGGCAAACCTGAGTTACCTCCTTTGCCACCAGGTGTCATAGATTTAACTAACGGTCAACGCGGTGTTCTTCTCGAACACAAGAAAACTGTCGAACAGAACCCGAAGCCCTCTCAAGAAGAACCATTCGTCGAACTCCATTACGAAGGTACTTTGGTCGCCACAGGAGAAAAGTTCGATTCCAGCAAGGAACAGAACTACACCATGATTGTTCAGCTTGATATACCCCCCTCTGGGAAGTCCTCCGTAATCAGAGGTTTGGAAATAGGGCTCAGGGAAGTTCGCGCTGGCGAGCATGTTGTGCTCACGGTCAGTTCAGCGTATGCATACGGAAAGGAAGGCGCAACTGATATTCCACCCGACTCAGATCTTAAATTCGATATCGAAGTACTAGATGTCCGAGCCACTCATAAAAAGGTTGTCATTGTGGATACATCGTCAAAGGATTTGAGCCGTCTAGAAACGGTTCGTCGCGAACGAGAAATTGCTCAGATGCGTCGTGAAGAAGAAGAGCAACGCAAAGAAGATGAGAGACAGCGAAAAGCAGCTCGCGCAGCGGCAATCCGTGAAAAACTGGCGAACAAGAACAAGGGTGGGAAGAAAGGCGGGAAGAAGAAGAAATAAATCTCTCACGTTTTCCCTATCTAAATCCATGTTTACCACAACGTCATCAATTTTGGATGAAGAGGCGATGATCAAGGTCATAACTCTAGCTGAAAGGTAAGCCTGCACCGTCAAGAATCAGTTCAATTATCCCAGGATGTGTGCCGATAGGAGGCCTCACTTCGTATGAAACATCAGGAAAGCTCTGCGCAGCTTCGGCTGTCAGTTGCGGGATATCTGATGTAACATGTCGCCCAGGAGACAGGAAGAAGGGTACGACAATTACATGCTTGGCTCCGTTTTGAACGCACATTTGCATTCCTTCAGCGATTGTAGGGGAGGCCAATTCCATGTGAGCGAAATAAACAGGAATACTAGTTCGGTTTTGAAGTGCTTGTGTTACTTCCTCTAGCATTGAATTTGCCTTCGTTCGTTTCGAACCATGATCCACGACAAGAAGGGCTTTATCGTTTTTGCCTTGCTTATCTTGTGAATCAGACGAAGAGTTCGTCGATGACAAAGGCATTGAGGATCTGCATTTTGGTTGCGCTATAGCCCTTGATGTCCTTCTGCTTCTCGGTGTTTCCAGAAGTCTAGAATATTTTCTGGACGTGTACTCCTTTCGAAAAGATCGATTTGAACCTGTGAATACCCTTATATGTGGGACTGCGAGAGAGAATGCAGGAGTACTGCCAAGTCCAGGACCACGATTCATTGGGAGTTCACCAAGACAAAAAAACGAACGTTTCCTTTGGAGGGATCAGGAGACGTAAGGCATGTGCAGCACTTTCGCGTCCGTATGGTGTGTGTGTCCGTTTGCCGTGTGTGCTCGGCTCGTATCCCGTCTGTTCTCCGTAGCAGTCGTTCGTAAATAATCGATTACTGAATTATACTATTGCTGAGCCTTCCCAAACGGAACCGTTCTAAGAAGGACGCCAACGATTGAAGGATACTCCTCTCGGTGGCAAGAACGTGTCTCTCAAAGCCTTCACGAATCATGTAATCGAGTGCTACCTTCGTATGATAAGAGACCCATTGGCTTTCATTTCCCCGTCGTGGGAAAACACCGTCACGCATCTACCAGGAGGCTAAATTGACCCAATAAGAGGTAGCGTTCCTACACGTGGTGGCCTTGTGATGTTATATCGGTCCGATAAGGTGTGCGCCGCACAACATTCTTTTGTTTACACGGTAAAGTTAGCGAGAGGGGCACATATAGGTTATGCCATGTCGGCTTTCGGTCGGTATTACTATTTGCTCGGCTGAGGCGAGTTATAATGTGACCTTGGAACCTGTCTCTGAGGAGCACCTTGTGGAAAAAAGTGCACGCAGTGACGAAAGAGTGTTCAAACCGATTCTACAGCACGAGAAGAACCAAGCAAAAAGGGCATTAAAGCAATGAGCCAAGATCCGATTGTCTACATTTACTGAAAATGGTCCTTCGAAACACTTCAAACACCGACCACTTCCCATAGCAAACTGCGTCTTGATGAGCTTCATGCCAAAAATTGGGAGAGCATTGTGGTTTGGTCTCGTGGCTTGGCACATGAAGCCTTACGATTCTATCCACTGTGGGTCGACTTTTCATAAGTGAATAGAGAATGGACATTACCCTCTAACTGTGCGGCAGGAGTCCTTACTTGGAACCTTAGAGTTCCGTCGTACATCTGACCGTGGAGCTCTGTGATGCTTCGGATACCAAGGTCTTGGAACCCATGTTTAACACCCATGCGTAAATAGGGGAGGAATCTCTTCACGGATCCTTTGTCGGCAACCGCTCCGGATACTCCCTGAGCGACTCGAATACGGTCATCTTCAGAGAAATATCTCACGCTGGATCCTTTTCTCATGGCATCAGCACTTCCCATCCCACGATATTTCTTTAGGCGAACACCGTCCTTATAGAAATATTCGCCAGGGCTTTCTTCCGTGCCGGCAAGCATGCCACCCATCATGACAGAGGATGCACCACATGCCAGACCTTTGATAATGTGTCCGGACGACGAAATCCCCCCGTCAGCAATACACGGTACATCGAACTCACGGGCAAGCTTGGAAACGCGGTACACAGCTGTTGCTTGTGCTCTTCCGCATGCCATTACTTCCTGAGTCGTGCAAATGGATCCACTTCCCATACCGATTCGAATACCGTCGGCACCAGCCTTGATCAGATGGTAAGCTTGGTTCTGTGTCACGACATTTCCTGCCACAACCTCTAGGTCTGGGTACTTATTCTTAATGTATTTCAACATATCCAGCTGGTAAACAGAATCACCTTGACTTGAATCCAGCATGATGACGTCAACCCCAACCTCAACTAATGCATCAAGACGTTCCCTGTCCGCTGGCCTCGTGCCCATGGACGCACCACACAGGAGTCTCTTCCCGGTCTTGTCCTTCGAAGACTCTGGAAAGTCTCGATTCTTCAGAATGTCAGTTCTCGCAACGAGGCCAACAAGCTCGAAGCGCTCGTTCACGATAGGTAACTTGCCCTTCTTGCTCTCCTTAAGGATGGAATAGGCAAGTTCAAGAGAACAACCTTCAGTCGCGGTCTGAAGTTCAGTAACCATTATATCACCCAATGGAGTGTTCTTGTCCCGAACGAATTCAACATCACGATTTGTTACAATTCCCACCAACTTGCTGTTCATTCCTCCGCTTTCAGTTATAGGAATGCCCATGAATCCGTATCGGTTCTTGATATCTAAGGCGTCGCGAACAGTATTTGTCGGGCTCAGTGTCTTCGGGTCTGTGATGAAGCCGTTTTCGTATCTCTTTACACGATCGACCTCACGCTTCTGCTCTCGAATACTGTTATTGTAATGAATGATGCCGATACCCCCTTGCAACGCCATATTGATAGCCATCTCGGATTCTGTAACAGTGTCCATGGGTGAACTGACAAGCGGGAGCTGAATTTGAGTGTTGCGAGTTATGCGAGTCTTCAGCGAAACATCTTCGACACCGAAATAAATATGTCCCGGTAACATCACAAAGTCCCCATATGTATAACCAACCTAGTTTCAAAGAGCCGAAATAGTCAGTACATTCCAGTTTCAATACATCGTCTTTTTACGCTTCAAGCAAGAAACTTACTATCCCGGAATCCAGAAAGTCCAATGCTGCAGCACCATCTTGAAAGCGAAATAGATCCTCAGGAGGGAAAGCGGGTCTGCAAAAAGAGTAGCTGAGAGAGTCAATTTCTGCAAGATTGATTGTGGAGTTATGTAGAGGGGGTTTTCTAGGGTAGGTAAGGAACGTACGTGGGACTCTTCTTAGGTTCGCTCTGCACATTTGGTCCATTTGTGTTCATCGAACCATTGGTAACTGGTGCCATAGCAAATCGAGGATCGCTTCCGGCGGTGAAGAAATAGCTTTTTCTTCGAATCTATGAACGGAATACTGCCTGTTATGAAATGGAAGTTGTGTTGAACTTGATGGGGACGAAGATAATTCCAAGCCCCGTCGCCCGCATGCAGCTGTTGACTGAAAGTGATCTGGATCGTAGGTTGCCCTTTTGCATGCTGTATTTGATGCACTGACACCCTAGTTAGACATTTTGGTTAAAACCATAAACTCTGCAATGCGCTAATTTCTTAGAACTTTAAGCAATATGCATTGGAAGAAAGATATACATCTGTTAATATGCAAAACAAGCTCTGGTCCAAATTCGGATCGAGAAAAACTTGAGGTGCGGAAATGTGCGGATATCTAAATTGAACAAAATGGCGAATTGTATTGGAAGAAGCCAACGATTTCTCTGTTTGGGCTAAAGATTGTAGATATTTCAGTTTTCTGAATTACTCGACACTATGCACATGTCGATAATTTGTAGGCTGCTGTGTGCTGCTGTGTGCTATCTGCCAGATATTCTCGCGAGCGGACACTTCGTTTCAACCCCATGTTTCCTTGATATCTGCATTCCTGAGCATCATTCTTTCGTTCCATACCTCCTTTCATCCTCTTTGGGTGAGGCGATGATTGTGGCTCACTTGAAGTGGTGACGTCGTGCTTGGGCTTACATATCATGTTCTGCGAGAAAAAGTTAATACAATGGCGCAGCATGTCACTCCACGGTGTCAGTAGAGTACGTGTAGTTCCCCAGTTTATCCGAGCAAAACGAAATGGCCGTTCATGGCCCAAACTTAATGCATCCGTATAATGGCAGGGGCGCTTAACTCTATCGTTGAGTAATTTTACACATGGAGAGCCCTCCAAAACTTAATGAAACTGCTTTCTCTAAATTAAAAGGGGTTTGGTTGAAGAACACAAACAATCGCTTGTCGCAGTTACGCTCATATGAACGAGTTAGAATGCTCATCCGTTCTTAACATGAACACTTATTTTCACTTCACCAAGGGTATCTCGTTACCCTTATAGCCTTGAGGTAATGGCTTGCTGCCCTCGTAGAGGCTTCGATTTTAATCCATTCTGAATTAGAGATATCTTCATATGCCGCCAAGCCAGAATGAAGCCGGCCGAAGCACCTCGGAACGACGATCTTGATGTACGGGAGCACGAGGACTTCCTTGCTAGATTCGTCTTTAGATCTGATAAGTTTGTCATATAGAAATGACGAAAGAAACGAGACTTTCAATTCATGCTTTAACTTTACATGGAAGACGAAATGACAAACCCCCCTTAACCTACTGCGAAACATAGAGCCCAACCCACAGCTTGAGCGAGCGCACTTGCGAAAGAACAGTACATGCGAAAGGCGCTTTGAGCGGCAAGTGTACAGACAGTGTAGTTCATCGACTCCACAATACCTAAGAGAGATAACAGATATGGGAAGGAGGTGTTGTCTACTGCATCTTCTTCGGCGTGAGACCCATCTTCTCAGCAAGATTCCTGGCAACTGGTGGAGCTTTCTCGAGATAAGGAGTGGACTTTTGCACGGCAACATCACGAAGTTTGACAGCGCGATCGGCGGCCGCACGGCGTCCAGACTCCAGGTGCCGCGAAGCGGTGTCGGAGGCCTTCGCCAGGGCGTCATCAACTTGTTTCTTGTTCTTCTCGTACAGAAGCGGTACGGAGAACAGTGCAAGAGAGGCAATGAAGCAAAGGGTAACAATGGAGAAATACATTCCGGCTTGGTAGATGATCAAGGCAACAAACAACCACTTGGCAGCAACGACCGGCTTGTCACAGTGAATTATGTCGCGCAATTGCTCGGCAATCTCATTTCCTTCCTCGACGATAGTATCTACGACGCGCATCATGGAGTCACGTCGGAACAAAGGTGTGGATGGTGGCGGACGGGCAAGGTACTTGTCAAACTTATTTCCCATATGCTTGTTGACGTAGACGGCGACGAGGCGTCCGACGAGGTACAGGCCGAACAACAGGCCGCAGACAGAAAGCACGGAGTTGCCGCGAATGAGGGTGAGATAGAAGAAAAGCATGTCGGCGGCGAAGATGACGCCAGTGACCTTCGGATCGCGCCATAGTAGCACGGCGCGAATGCGGCTCTTGCTGGGGGCGACCGGTAGCGGGACGGCAGGGATGCTCTCGGAGGCGGAGGGGGTGGAGAGCGAGGCTACAGGAGTGGAAGGATCCATTGTGACGAGCGAGGAGGGATCGGGGGCGGAGGGGGTCTTCGGAGCGGCGGAGTCGGTGGGCGCTTGATCGATGAAGGAGGGGAAAGTAGGAGCGCGCGGGGGGGGAGCGGGCATCGCTTTGGGGAGGCTGCGGCGGGATGGAGGGGGGCGGGAGGGAGGGGCTCGGCCCGTACAGGAGGGTCAGAGCTATGGACAGAACGGTCACAGAAGGGCTGTGTGGGCGGATCGGGGAGCGCAGGCGCAGCAGACGCGGCGAATGCAGCGGCACTCGCGATTGCACAGCTGCGCTTTATCCAAAACGGAGCGCGCTGGAGGCTGGCCACCTGTGCACCGCTCCTGAATGCACCAATCACGCCCGCGCCAAGCGCTCGTTGTCAGGGCTAACAACGCGAAGCCAAGTAAATACCGCCCGCACTTACGCCCCCGCGCGGTCACCGACTCTGCAGCTTTCAACTCCATCGCGTTTGACGCTTCCTGCTGGGACTGTCTCAGCACGCCACTTTACTGTTGTCTGGAGCCGGCAAAGAACGGACGGCCCCATACCCATCATATCACGTGAAGCGCTCAGCTCCCCGGTACGCCGTCAACACCACTGTGGGCGCCGCGACACCACTGTTGGCCACAGGCTGCCCTCGTTCGCTTCCCGAGCACCGTCTGGCCGACGTGACGTATAATGAAAGTACTTTGATCTCCTTTCGGAACGATTGGTACTCTGCCTCGCCACTACGGCGTCTCTGGTGTTACGAGGTGCACCGTGGTCTTGATTGCCTTCAATTTCATCAGCTCGTCGTTCAGATCAGTGGCGAACGCTTCGGCGTGTGCCTGTCGGTCCTCCCAGATATGGAGCTCCTTCAGCGGACACAAACCCAGCGGCTCTTCTGTCACCAACTGCCTAAACAGGTCTTCCTTGAACTGTAGTGTAGTGCGCCGACCTCCGGGATGAGTGATCACCGCTTGGTGATCGAGAAATGACTCCCCGGGCGCTACCGTGTCATTCTTCGCAGCGATGCAGATTTCATCCAGGATCCGAAGTACTGGCTCCCTCACCGGCTGTATTCTGCCAGTCACAACCACCCCAACTGCCGTTTCCGAGCGCGTCATCACCTCCTCCATCTGCTCGAATACCGTGCGTACCACTCGAGAGGCTGGAAACGGTGACTCTACAACGGGTGGCAACAGGCTCCCCGGGCGACCCCACCAGCCTCCAGTCCATGCTTTTCCTGTTTCCAAAATATACCTCCGTTTCCCTTCTTGTGGACCGGGCGTACGGACAAGGGTCCCGTCAAAGTCGAATACATGCAGAGAGTGTATCGGACCAACTTTTTTGTGTAGCTTAAGTGCCCTTGCCAATCTAGGAGGAAGGTCCATAGCGAGGCTTCTAGTACACAGCGTTTCCCTGGAGTAGCCACGATTGCAGGTGGACTATCTTGTCCAGGATTTCACACTCTGCGCTTTGCTCATCAGGGGTGCTCATCAGGGTAAGTGAAAGAGTATACCTTACAGTAAGCCTTTTTTGAAACGGATGCAAGTATGGAGTTCATGCATACGATGGATTGAGCTCCAATGCTGAAGACTTCTTCAGGCCCGAGTATCTTCGCAGGCTCTTCTCTTTATCGCGGAGATGATGAGATGCTTTACGATCAGTCCCTTCTTTTTGTCTCGCAGCAGCGTGAGATACACTACCTTCGTATCAGCTACGGCTTGCTGCTCTACTCGAGGAGGGCAATGATCCGCCATGTTCAAACACCCGCCTTCCTTTCTTCACATTGAACGAGGCGGTTGTCCGCAAACCTGAACGCTATGCATTTTGGCCTTTTGGCGTATATTGAATTGCATTCTATGAGACTGAGTTGACTTTTCTGCTGTCCATTGATGATTGATGTGGTTTTTGGAGATCGCCCGAAAGTGTTGTGGACGTAAAACAGCACACGTGACACGCGGCTCTGTGTGTAGGGTTTCCCTTTCGTACTTGCCTTTATCGTAGATAGGATCCTGTTCACATTCCGACAGCACGGAAAAAGTGTCGAAAAAACGATACCCTTTGTCAGCAGAAACCCCCTGATAACTTCTTTCCAGTTAATAATCACAGCACAACACCTTTAACTTCCATACCGTGCGTTTGGAACATGGAAGTGAAAAAGCCGCTGCACTACGCAGACGTACTCAAGCTGTGTGAAGCAAACCTACTAATATCCCGCCAGCAGGCTCGTCCCGCTGCTCCTTTACTTGTCCGAAGTGAACTCAACCCCCCTGCGAGGCTGGTAAGTCGGACCTGGCTGAGTACTATAAGATTTGTGGGCTTTGCAATTCGCAGACCGAGAACACCTTAGAAACCCAATGCTTTCTTTGAAGAACCCTATAGTAGCTCAGTGTGCGTCACGCGGCTAATGATCTGTAGATTGTGGTTATACTTTCAAGGAAGGCGTTACATGTTGTTGGGGGTTCAAGCCCACGCGATACGAGAGAATATGTGTACGTGTCTCGTAAACAAGAAGAAGAAGTACCACTTTGCTCGGGAGCAGCTGACCACCAGCGCCCGTCGCCGCTCTGTGCCCAATTAAGCATGCTTTCTTCTTCTTCTTCTTCTTCTTCTTCTTCTTCTTCTTCTTAATTGTGAGCGAGATACGCATGCTTTGATGAACTAGTATGTGATAGACCAAGTCGCAGAATATTGATGTTCGTTCAGGCAACCTCATTATCGTTCTGGTTTCTAGTTCTTGAGCGCAGTAGGGACTTGTTTCTTAATAAATGTATTGGATTCATATGTTGAACAGTTATATTGTTTCATCGAATCGCTAAGCGCCAATGTGTTCGGAATACCATATCCTTGCATGCATCCTTCACTCTCTTCCTCACGACATCTTCGATCTTGAAGTATCATCCCATACTCGTCGTTGCCTTCCATTGCTCTCTCCAGACACTTAGCGGTTGAAAACAATAATGACCTGAGACACTGTTGTAGTAGCCAATGTACTATCGATTTTTTGTTGTTGGCTGCGGTATGGAGGTGCTGTAGGTGCTGGGTCTTTAACGTACAAGTGAATTGACGCGTGTAGTAAACGAGAAAGAGAGAACTTCAGGCGCCTCTCCAGATATGCATGTGTAACTGCCGCGTTTCCGGTCCGGAAACCAAGGTTTTCGGAGAAACCCATCAGCGCATTGTGGCAAAACGAAAACTTCTCGGCCCTTCTTTGTCTTCGTAGATATCTCATTGAAGCCCGTCGCCAAACCGAGACGTGAGATGCAGCTTCACTTTTCACGCACCAGTTTAGCATCTGAACTTGAACTCTGAAGCGCTTCCATTTTGGAAATCACGCATTGGACAGTCTTCAAGGATAATCGAGAAGCTCATAAGGACAGCTCAATTGAAACAAAGCACTTGCCCAGGAGTCTTTGACGTGAGAACATGCAGAGAAGATTTAGTTTCTTCAACGCGACAGAGTTAGGTGAAAGATCGTTTCTGAAAAGGACATCTCGGCAGAAATTATGCTCTCATAAATCCAGGTTTCGAATGAACTTGGGCACAGCTCAACAACGAGGACTCTCTCTCTCTCTCTCTCTCTCTCTCATTTATGAAACGCGTACGTTGATTCTCTCGTACACGAGGGTATGCTACGAACCCCAACAACCTATAACATTTGTCTCTACATCGGTAGCACAAACCAGAAATCCGTAGCCGTGCTACACTCACGGGGCTACAACATGGTACAAAGAAAGTATTAGATTCCTAAGGTGTTTTCGACCGTCAACGAGGACTATCATCCTTGAATGATGGTACATGGTTCAACCTAGAAAGATGGTACATGGTTCAAGCTAATATGCGGGGCAAGTTACCGTGACGTACCTTTAATTCAGAATCTGTGTGAAGTGTATACCATAGCTGATGTGGATTGCATTGATATTGCTGCTGATGAAAGCATCATCCGGGCAGCTCATGAAGGGATCCGATCAGGTCCTGCTCGAGGTTTTATTGAACCTAGTCGAGCCCCCCTACTAATGATCTCTATCAACGATGACTCAGATCCTCACTTTCGAAAGGCAGAATTTGAAGTTAAAGATTGCTCAACCGGATGTTCACCTGACGTCCATGCGAAAGGTGTGTCCAGCCGATGCAATAGACTTGAGGGGAGTCACTGCAGACCTTTGCTATGGTTGTGGAAGATGCATTCATGTATGCCCGATTAACATCGTGAGTGCCAGGGAATACATTCATCCCCTACCGTACGTGAGAAATCTTTTATCAAGAGGGGTAGATCGCTTAGAAATTCATATTGAAAAGGGGCATTTAGAGCACTTTTCGACAACTTGGAAAAGTAAAGAAGATGCAGTTGTCGATAATTTGAGGATGGTTGCAGTTTCTTTGCCAGATCTCGGAATTGATGAGAAGATGGGAGATGCATCGCGTGAAATGTGGACCGTGATTTCGAGAAGCAGAAAGTTTCTAGATACTGGACTTGCACTGGTTTGGCAAACGGATGGTAGGCCTATGAGCGGGGATATTGGCAGCGGGACCGCCATACAATCTGTTCAGCTAGCAAAAAGAGTGGTTCGACTGCTCGAGAGTCATAGCATTCCGGGACATGTACAGTGGCTGGTGGGACACCCGCCTCTACGGTTGCTCGAATGCGGGACGCTGGATTGTTGCGATGGTCGATTGAAGAGCGTAGCGTGCACAAGGCGAAGAATTCGGCAAGCGGTATCGCGGTTGGTGGCTATGCAAGAAAGGTAAGTTGAGGACCTTTTGACCACGCAGCTGCGGGAACAAATGTGGAGTATCAGTCTTGTTTCGGAGAGCTAACGAATCGGGGGTTTTCCATTGTACAGATCGAAAAGAGAAGCCGGGGGATAAGTTTGACGCTCGTTTAAGCGATGAAGAACTTCAGGGAGCAGTGGAAGTTGCTTCTGGACTGATATTCGAATTAAAGAGCAGTTTCAAGGAAAGATTGAACGTGGACTTGAAAGGCAGTGCAGCCATGTCCCCTTAAACTTCCGCCAAGGTACAACGATGGATAAGGTGATGAAAGAACCGCACAATGAATGCCATCGCGGCCGCCATGGGAGAAACGTTGCGAAGTACACGTATCCTTACAAGAATCCGAAATTCCGTGTTCGTTGTGAAGATTTGTAAGATTGTAGATGCACTGTTTACCATACTTAACCACCATTCAAGGGACGAACGCAACGTTATCTATCATATCCACCGTCTACCACCGTCTACCTTCGTATCTGAGAGCGAAGATATCGTACCTTTTGGTACCGTTGGTACGTACGAAAGAGAGTAAACGCGACTAAGGCAAATAGACATGTCGAAAGAGTGGGTCCGGTAGGGTCTTCAAAATCATCAGAACTTCACGTCCTGGATTGCGAAATTCAATCACTGATGAAATATTTTTGCTCGAGGCTTTGCCTGCTGAACTGGAGTTTTCTGGTGTCCGAAACTGACCGGTGTTCATCCCCATCGTCGCTTCACTAGTGGGTCAGCTGAGACAGCCTGAGGCCCATGCCCGGTCCCCATGAGCTGTTCCCTACACGTTTTTCGTACTAGGCATAAACAAGAAGCTCTTGGTGTTCATGAACCGGAAGTGAGACAAGCTTAAGAGCTATTCTGAGCCAAAATGTCGATGTTTATATCAAAAGCGTTGCGACGCGCGGAGGTATTCCTTGAGCAAGTTGACGAGAGTGTTGCGCAGGCCTCCAGGAGACTTGTTGTTGAAGGAGCGACTGGAGCGGTCGATGAGGATGAAATTTATTCTTCTGAAGATGAAAGCGCTCAACAAAGTCGAGCATCTGCAATTCCTCGTGCTGAACCGCGCCCAAAGGTTCCAATCATCGAAGCTGGACAAGCATCTGATGCTGGACAAGCATCTGATGCTGAAGATTCGAACGCGGAAGGTTGGGGCGATGACGTCCAAATTGACGAGACCTTGCTCTCAGATCCATCTGCTTCTGATCAATACACCAAGGTTGAGCCTCACTTGAACAAAGTAAATGAGGGACCACAGTCAGAGTTGAGTTCTGAAGCGAAACATTTGGTTTCATCGAAACCGCAGCCTGCTGAACATGTTCGTGCTCGAAAAAGCGCTGAATCATTGAATCATCCAAAGCCCAAACCCCAGTTGGACCAACCTGTACAATTGAAAGAACGCCATGAACGATCAGGGGATGATGGATATATTACTGATCTAGAAGCTGAGAACGAGGAACTTAGAAAGGAGTTTGAATCTCTTGAGGCCGAATACGAGAAAACGCGCAAAGAGAAGGGAAAGCTCGTCAAGAATCTTAAGAGAATGAAGGACATTGTTGCTGAGATGGATGAGACTCTTCAAGAGAAGTCTGCAGAAGCTCGTGCTCTTGAAACGGAACTGATTGCAGCAAATGATAAGATTGCAACGCTGGAATCAGAATCTCGACAGAATGAGGCCCGCGGGAAGGATGGCATGGATTCCTTACGTAAAGATTTGACATCCCAGATCGAATCATTACAAGAAGAGCTAAGCGAAGCTACTCAAGAGTGTCAGACGTTGACGGAAGAGAAGGAGCGATTGAATGAAGCTCTGTTACAAGGCCATGAAGCAGATTTGGCTACAGCTGATGGTGCTCGTCAGGAAGCCACACAGGCACATCGGGCGTATGAAGCAGAGACACTGGCACATCGCGAGACAAGGAAGCTTGCTAAGGAACGAGAAGAAGCACTGCAATCTGAGGCCGCAATTGCTACAAAAGCTTTAGCAGGTGCGCAAAGAAAAGCAGAAGAGTGTACCATAGCCGCCAGTAATGCGAAATCAAACCAGAGAGCGGCAGAAGCAAAGTTATTAACCGTAACAAAAGCTCGAGACGCTGCATTTGCCAGAGTCGAAGACTTGGAACAAGCTCTCAGTTTTTACGAAGAACGGGACGGAACCGAAGGAAACAGGCAAAACGAAGCTCAAGAAATGCAGCAGACCATGTCTGAACTTGAGAATGCACTTGAAGCTAAGAACGTCGAACTCAATAGACTAGAGGGTGAGGTCGAAGCATTGCGCGCTTCATATAGACCTAGGAAAGACGCGATGTCTCCGCGAACTAGTGGGAGAGGGGATACGGCCGCCTCACCAGAGGTTGAGTTGAAGCTACGGCATATGGCTGATGCAGCCCTGCGCAAGCAGGCCCAGCTGGAAGTTCTCCGTTCGGAAAACAGGGCGCTTCAGCATCAGCTAACCACCGAACGTAAGCGTACGCGAGAAGCACAGGCTATGGCTGCTGCTGCTTCGAGCTCCCGCTCTGCAATCCGAGGCGGATTCAGAGGGATACTGGACACTGGAGACGACGGTCGAGGTGATCGTGCGTATGGGGTACGGGACGGTCCACTGGCACGATTCCGAACTCCACGAAGCTGGCCGAGGCCTGTTTCAAAAGTTATCCTCAGTTTGGACCAATTCTCCGCACATGCCTTAGCGTTCTTGAGGAAAGAACCATTTCTTAGGCTTGTGCTGTTATTGTACATTGTCGGAATGCACCTGTTCGTGTATAGCTTGCTGCACTGGCACGTGGATACTGTTTCCGGTGGCGCCGCGCATGAGAGCATAGCGTCGGCAAAAGGCGGTGCGCATGCCCGTCACTAGCTAGATGTAACTACTAACACTATTGCGAATAGAATGTCCATCGATTCCAAGTGAGAGGAACATGCATTGAGAGCATGCCTGCAAAACTTGCCCGACAATTCGCTTTCCCGAGCTCCTTAGCAGCAAGAAGATACTGAGTGGTTCAACTCACTGACTCTGGGTCGGGACACGTAGCAACTGATACAGCGAACAGAAGAAACAAAGCCGCTCGACGGTCCATTACTTTTTAAGATTGTTCTTGTGTACGTAGTTGAGGAATTGCTTCTTGCTCATGCGGGCCAACTTCTTCGGGTTGGAGATCACGAGCTTCTGCGTTCCACGCGCCTCGTTCTCGGCGTCCCTCTTGCGCTTCTCTGCGAGGCGGTTGCGCTCCGCCTCCTTCGCGGCGGCATCTGCTTCTTTGGCGGCGCGCACGATGTTCATGAGGGTTTCGCGCTGCTCACGACGACGCATCTTCTGCTCGAGAGTGAGCTTGAGCGCGGCGGTGCGACGCTGCGCGGAGGCTGGTCGGCGCTTGCGCTTCTTCCATGGGCGATGCCCCTTTGTGGATGGCACGGCGATGGCGCCGGGCTTGAGCGCAGGCAGCGGTGCGGACGCGGCTTCGGGCTGCATTGGGCGGCGGCAACTCTAGCAGCGAACGGAAAAAGCTGTGGCGGCGACGACAGCGACGACGGCGGCGAAGACCTACATATCATACAAGTGAGCATCGGCGCCTGGCGCCACAGTGTGGAATTGCGGCAATTATTTTTCGGGCTTGCCATTCGCGCTCCACAGCAGACATGTCATCTGCGCGTCCAGGCTGGCAGCCACTGGTGCAGCGCTGCCGAATTGCGGTGACATCCCCATTGCGAAGCAGTCACGAAACAAGCAAACAATCCTTGTATGCGCCGCGCTTTGGCCGCCACCATCTTGCCCACCATGGCCACGCCCACACAAACCGTCCGCCTCCCAACCCCCCCCGTCCCTTCCTCGTCTCGACCGCCCCGTCCCCCCCGCCCGCCGCGTCCGCAGCCAGCCCCTTACATACCCCCTTTCCGCGCCAGGCGCCTCGCCGCTGTTTCTTCCCCCCACAACTCGCAACTGCAGCACTGGACGCGCCTCAAGAAGTCCATCCACGGCATTGTTAATCGCCTCAATGCCAGCAACCTCCCGCACTGTGTCATTGACCTCTTTCGTCTCAACCTAGTTCGTGCCCGCGGCCTCTTCTGCAAGGCAGTTCTCCGCGCGCAGCTTGCCTCGCCGAACCTCTCTCCCGTTTTCGCCTGTTTCGTGGCTGTTGTCGGGTCGCGTTTCCCTCCTATCGTTAACCTCCTCTTGCGCCGCCTCATCTATCAGCTCAGGGCCGCATACCGTGACCAAGACCGTGCCTCGTGCTTTGCCACCGCCAGGTTTCTCGCCAATTTGTACAACCATCACGTCATCAAAGATCTCCTGGTGCTAGAGTTTGTCTGTATATGTACTGTAGATCCCTCTGATAGTTCAGCAGAGCTTGCCGTTGTTACCCTCCGTGAATGCGCACCCGCGCTGTTCCAAAACAGTCCAGAGACCCTGGATGAAGTCTTTCAGAAATTCAGACCAATGCTGCATGACGGACATCTCGGACGAAGAGCACAAGTCGCCATTGAAAATTTATTGAAGCTGCGTCGAAATAAGTTCCGAGACCTGCCGTCTACCGACCCCCGCTTAGATTTGTTGCACGACAAAGATATCATCACGCACGATATCAGCAGCCTAGACGAGGATCTTGGAGAGTTAGAGTACGAATGCGACAACTTCCAATTTGATCGCAAATACGAAGAAAACGAGAAGGACTACTTTGAAATTAAGAAAGATATCTTGGGTGCCGCCATGGATCAAATACCGCAGGGACTTGCCGAGGATCCTGGTCGTCCGCAATCGGATAGGTCGTCCAACCCAACGTCCCAAGTACCAGAGAACAACACTAACAATAACAAGGATTCAACCCAAGTCAAGACAACGGACTTGACAAACAGTAAGCTACTGAGTTTTCGCCGCACAGTATACCTTACTCATAGTTCTACTCTGTCGGCAGAGGAATCCGCGCACCGACTGTTTCTTTTGATGCGTGAGAATAAGGGGCGCGAGGCTGAACTTTGCCGGATGATCGTCGAGTGCTGTAGTCAGGAGAGCAGCTATCAAAAAGTATACGGCAACCTTGGGCATCGAATCTGTTCCTGTAATCGCAGCTATCGCGCCCACTTTGAAGAACTTTTCGCCGATCACTATGCAACTATCCATCGGTTGGACACTCGAAAGATTCGCATAATTGCTAGCTTTTTTGCCTTCATGTTGGCCGAAGAAGCTATTTCATGGAGTATCCTGGAGGTTGTGCGCATTGTCGAGGAAGAAACGACAGCCTCTAGCCGAACCTTTCTTAAATACCTGTTTCAACAAGTACGGGAGAACATGGGAAAGACTAGAACAAAAGAGCGATTCATTCAAGCCGACAAGCATGGTAACTTGAAAGGGGTCTTTCCTACCGATAACGCAAAGAATGCCCGTTTTGCGATCAACATGTTCACAACCATTGGACTTGGTTTCCTAACAGACGAACTCAGGGACAAACTGAAGGATATTCCGGACCAAGCTGTTGAAGCACGAAATGACGAGCGTGACTCAGAATCAAGTACAAGCTCGAGCAGTTTGTCTTCCTCTTCTTCAGAATTAAGTCCAAGTGTGGGAGATGAACCTCCACAAGCTGATCTATCTGATGGTAATGCAAGTCGAGGTTTGAAGCGCCCTCAGGACGAGGCCTCGAGACTTGAACCAGAGAGGCCGACAAAAGTCCGCCGCTTGGAACAGTCAGCAAGTAGGAGAGGCGAGCATGAATCGAGAAGAAGAAGAGAGATACGGCAGAACATAGAACTCGATGACATTGAGCGCAACCATCGCGCGTACGTCAACTCTTCGTCAGGATCACGATCAAGACGGTATGCTCCGGAACAGAGTGACGAAGACGAAAGAGAATATCATTCAAAACGTCGCCGTGGGCAACACAGCTCGCACCATGGTGAAGGACGTCATCGGGATCGGCATAGATCGTCACGGTTGATGTCGCATGAATATAGAGAAGGTTACCGTTCTGATGAAGAAACGTTGAGACGACCTACTGCTCGAGATCGACACGGAAGACATCGGTCAGACCTGGAAGAGTACGAGAGGGGTCCACGTGATGAACATAGAGACGTATCACCAGCTTATGATGGTGAGGAGAACGACGTGGATCATCACAGAGACAGGAGGAGGAGCTCCAAATACTACAGAGCAGACTCTCCTGACTCGCGAGAGCACCGAAGGAGGCATCGTACTGCGGGTGATCGTCGGCGTCGCCAGTATTATTCAGACTCTGAGTCGCCCTCTTACAGTCCGGAAAGAAGAAGAAGGGGTAGTTCTTGGCGCCGTCGCCGTTCGCCTCGAAGGCGAGATTCATCAGAGTACTCTGACGCGCGTTCGATTTCTAGATCTCCAAGGCGCCGTGGACGACATTGATACCGCATCATGGAAGGTATAGTGACTTCAGTGGGATTCACTGAAGACTTTTAAATGGGTTTCGCATATTCCATGTACCAACGATACCTCATACCTCATATCGGCATCATGTGATAGACTAACATACATTTATGTACTGTGAACATTCTCTTGTTTCTGATTTTGAATCCTTGTGAGTTTGTGCATACTACGGCCTTGCATCCTTAGCTCGTTATTGCTCAGTTCTATGTTCAAATGGTTTTTCGTCCGTATACTGTTTCTTTCGCATCGTTCCCCTCTCTTTAGATAAACAGGTTGAATCCACGGTCTCATCAATGTAAGTACTTTGGATTTTCCATATGGAAAGCTGCTTCATTTACTGCTCCCCTCCTGTTTGCATGCTAGTTAAGTTTTACTTCACGTTGTTTGACTCATCGTTACCTCGTTTCCTGCGTCATACGCTGGCTCAGACTTCCTACACGTGCGTAGAAGATCCAGAGGGCTGCACGTAAGAGAAGCGTCCGTTTTACTTCCAAACTATACCTAATTTAGCATATATTCTTGTAAAGACATTGACCAAACAGTTTGAACTCGACCTTTCGAGTAACATCCATTTTCTGTGTGTGAAGAACCTCGACTTGGATTTTTCCCCTCCATAACGCTAACGTTTCACTCGCTTTCCTATGACTTCTATTCATTATTACTGACATGCTCTATAAGGGTAATCCTTTCTCAATAAGTAGAAGTTATTAACCAGGGCGAGACAACAATGTGCAGCAAATGGATGTTACTCGAAAGCTCGAGTTCAAACTGTTTGGTCAATGTCTTTACAAGAATATATGCTAACTTGGGTAATGCTTTTTGTTTACTTCTTTGGACTCTTACAATATAGCAAAAGTGCCTAGGTGGTTTGCTCTATAATACGACTTTGAACCCTTTTGACACGAAAAACTCGTCTACTGAGCTAGACATGAGAAGAGCCAACCAGATGTTGAGGAAAAACTCAAACAGAATGCTTCATGATGGCTTCATGATGTAGCTGTAGAACAACTTGTACACGTGGGGATGAGTGTTTCAATAAAACGTTGCAATCCACACTTTCTTATGTCTATCCTACTAGACAAGCAAAATTGACGTTGGCAAACTACACGTAGAAGCCAATTGCCACAGTGTCATACAGTGTTTTACCCAATCATATTGACAGCTTATGTCTTGAGATAGACATAAGCTTCCGTCTCAAAAGAGTTAAAATACCGTTTCACGGCGTCTATGAAAAAGTCTGCTATTTGTCGGAACATAGCTTTTTCAGATTCAGATTCTAAACTTTGCTATATCAAGGTGGGGCACTCTATAAGCAAGAAATGAAACTGGACATTAATAACTGAGTGTGCGTTCTCTTCAAAAAAAAGTTGCTTCTCTGTCTTTCTTTCTTATACTACTCCAAAACTACTCTTCGGAATGTAAATACACTCTGTTTTTGTTTGTACTTTTACGTTAGAGTAATTTCTCAAAAGTTGCCACCCACACAATTAAACTGACGTCTTATATAACTATGTTTTCTTTTTCTAAACCAAATTATATTTTACACCATATACCATATAAGCCCTAATCCCTAACAACCCACTGCTGTTTTAAATGCTCAATTTTGTTGGAAATGAAATGGTTTTCAAAAAACTATTCTTACTGAACTTAGTAAATATTTATGCCGGATTATATTCCTATCAAAGAAAAGCAACGTCGAAACTTTTTGGGTGTCATGAAATGCTCCGAAAAAATTAACCTAAATAATGGAACTTTTTTTAGCAGTTTCAGATGGTTTTAAAATATACATATAATCCATGAACAACTTGACCCCAATATTTCTTCCAAGTATACTTCTGTAGTACAATGAGACTTCAATTGTTTCGTGCTAAGTGGTACTACTTCTGCGCCTTGCTGGCTGCACTAAACCCAATTGAAATATTCTATTTTATAATTTTTAATATCTAATTTCTAATTTAGTTTAACGTAACATTGCTCACTTTGCTCACTTATGACAGTAACGTCGCGAGAATAAAGAAAACCAAAGCGTCACTTTTCGAACGAAGAGCAAAACTTCGCCTGTTTCTATGCCATTTGTAGTGCAACGCCAGAGGGGGGAAAGATACCACGAAGACGTCCGAGATCTTCCTCCGTAGGAGGGCAGTCCGCAGACAGAACCTCTCTGAAAAGGCACGACGAAGTCGGGTGTAAGCTGAGGCCAAGCCGTCACGACGGGCGTAGAGAGTTGAGCAAGAATCGGTGTTGGCACCACGTGTGTGGGTGAACGGGTCTTCGAGAGAGGCACGAGTCCACGGAAGTAAGAAAAAAGAGAAGGAATCCACGAGAGCGGGGGATGGAGAGAAGAAAAAAAAGGAAAGAACAAAAGGGCTACGGTAAACACCGGGGTTATACCTGTAAAGGGTCGAACGCGACACAAGCGGAAAACACTCCCACGAATGGGTCCTGTTAGGTGACGCAGGGAGGATACACTACCCGTAGGCAACGGAGCCTCTCTCCTGGAAGGAGTCGATGACCGCCGAAGGCAAAGAAGTATAGAGCCAACCCTGGTTGTCCGAATTTTACTGTGCATGGCGGCGAGGTCGCAGCCATGCTAAGTAGCGAGCTCGCGCAAACAAGTAATTAAATAAACTAACTAAATCAGGCCCACGCATAGTGGTAATTACCCATGCGCCGTGGCGCCCGTCCCACTTGTACGTGGCCAACCTCCTGGCTCAACCGTGTCCCACGTGTCCTTCCCACTACAGTGGTTGTTACTACTCATATACTCATATTGGAAGCACCCGTCCGACCTGTCGGAATATGACTAAGTAGTCAGAAACCTCCATCAGAAAGCGTTGCACTACATATCCCTCTCCTTAGGCGAAAGAATCACCTCACAGAGGGAAATGACGGCGGCAAACATGGAGGATAAAAGCACGCCCTCTCTCGGCTCGCCGGCAACTTCTCGTTCTCCACCAATGCACACCCCTGCACCCGCAGTTACCATCGCTCCAGCATCTTCTCCCGACACCTCGGTCACCAACTACCACGCTCCTCCGACTCCTGTCATCGACCTCACCATAAGTGGCTCTCAGCAACCCCATACAGGGGGATTCACCGGCTTCCGTTCCGTGCTCTTACCGCAAGGCAGGCAACAGGCTGGTGCGAAACAGGGACAACCGTCCGGGACGGTGTCGATCCCTTCCCAAGTTGGGGGGTCTGGCTCCGCTGCGGGCGACAATTGGCCGTCTTATGACTCCCTCGTGAGGCTCAACCCGAACAATCGGCAACAGGCTATGCGCCTCCGGCTTGCGCCGTGATTCCACCCGATCTCGGTGTTCGACGACGAGCTGATTTCTCAGTACGTCGATGGCAATGAGCGCTTTCCCGCGGAGCTGCCGGCTATCGTCACCACCTCGTGGGATTGGCGCCAGCGCGTCGCCATACCTGCACACCAGGTTCTCCGCTATGCGGACGAGTCCCGGGCTCAGGCTCATGCCGCGCTGGTGTTGATTGGAGACCAACGGCAGAGCCGGGCTCCGTTCGAGTTCCTCATCCCGCAAGAGATGAGGTGCGACATCGAGCAGTACCGCACCCGCGGGGAGATGAGCTATTGCGACCGGCTGTCGCCGTTGGAGACCTTCGCTTGGCGAGGATTCCCGGTTGTCCGGCTGGAAGCCTTGTGCTGGCAACGACCGATCATTCGAGCCGAATTCCGCTATCTCGCGCGTCATTATCGGTCTTCCTTCCTTCAGGAATTCATCCGCTTCGAGCGTCGCTGCCGTTCCCGGTTCGGGTACTTCGTTCCGTATCAAAACCTGGAGGTGAAGCGCATTGCTCCCGCTCACCGACAAGGTCGGTCCGTCCTTCTGCCAGCCTGGTGAGCTCAGCTCGAGGCATGCCGGGGGTGCTACATAGAGTTGCCCCCGGTATTCAACTATTTAGGGTCATACCTCCTAACGGATCCGCGTAGCGGGCTTTGGTCGGTTGTAGTCACCAAGTGGGCCGTCCGCGCTGTGGCGTATATCCTCAGTGAGGTTTACGACCAGTACAGACTGTGGTTCCTTCCTCCGCGCGTGTGGGCCGGTATCCGTCAACTCGACATAACCATCCCTCTTGGGGGTCAGGCTAACGCCGAAGAAGTCCTCGAGTTACTCGACTATATCGACAGCATTGACTGGAAAGCGGTCCCGATCGCGCAGAATGGCCGGCTCACCGGTGGCGGTGGACATGGCCCGGGTCTGGGGCGCAATACCGGTTTGGCGGGGGATTTCGTGTACTTCGATCCGAAGGAACAACGGGAGATTTCCGCTGATGAAGCGCCTGAACTCCGGAATGCTCCGACGGAAATCCCAGACGGTCATCCGATTGGGTTCGTCGACTGGGACGATTATTACCGCTCCAGCGGGGAAAATGAACCCACGTTGGACAACGCATCCGACGCGGTGGGCGGTGATGACGACGCGATGGTTGTCGGCACTCCTCCGGAGAATGACGAACCTGTTCGACAGGACTCTGAGCCCGCCGCTGCGGCGTCGGCGTCAGCTTCGGCTGTTCCGACTTCTACGGTGACCGCCGGGAATACTCCCCAGACGGGCAGGAATCCCGGTGCCGTCATCGCGCAATTCCTCCGAAAGGTAGGGCTCGGCGCCGATACGGCGACCGGTGACTTATTCGCAATGCGGGAAGCTCTGGCGCAACGCTTCGGCGGTGGCCAGCCTCCGAATGAGAGGAGTGGCCATAACCAGTAAGACTGGGTCCGAATAGTAGCAATAAAAACCACCTGCTTGTGGGTTCCTTCCGTCTATGACGTGTTCTTGTAGTCACCGGTAGTGAACCAGCTACTTCAAGCGGTGCGCGCGGAAATGCACACCCTTCCGACAGGGAAAACAGTGCTTGTCACGTAATGACCAGCAAGCTGGGTGAAAACCCCCTCGGGTATGTTCTCGAAACACTATGCTCGACCATGGTCGAAGTTTCAGCGCATGAGCGGTGATCTCTTCCCGTCCATGACGTGTATTCTTCATCTTCAACTCTTCCCGTTTCCACGGTTCTCCCTCATCCCACCTGGGCACTTCCCAGCGTAGCTGGTGGGGCTGTTCCCGTTCGACGGTGATACTGAACCACCTTTGAACTTGGGAGATGCTCGATCGGCTCGGCGGTGTCCTGAGCCGGATCATACCCGTACCAACAACGTGGTAGCGTATTATACCCTCCTGATTCCAGGAATGCCCGACAATTCGACCGACGATGTACTCCTCCTGTAAGTACACCTGCCGGCCTTGCCGAGTCGTCGTCACGGCTGTGCGCTCATCGCCCTGCGAAGGGGAATTTCCCGAATCGGGTATCGATACGCTCGTCGCGGTTGACCGAGTGGTCTTCCGTGGAGGTGGTTGTTCCGGTGTGCGTACCGCCAGTCTGCGTGCTTCGGGGCGAACCGCAAGTCTGCGTGATTCAATCGGTACCGACGGACGTTCTGACGAGCTCGTCGCGGCTTTCCCGCATTGCGCTGCGAGTGGTGCAGCGCCACGCGCGCCTTTCGTGCTTGCACGTGACTTCTACGGCCTGTGGCCATGGAGCGCCGTCGGTCGATCCGCCTCCCTGGACAGGGTGTCCTTTCCGGCGCGTGCCAAGTGGCGGCGCCGTGGCGATCTGTTCTCAACGGTTACTTCCGGTGACGCCGGACTCCTGTTGAGATTTCCAGCAGTGCTGGGTGCAGCGTGAGCCGCACCCATTACTTGAGGGATTTCCTCTTCGACTGGCGTGTCCTCGCCGTCCGTGAGGCGAACTTCATCCCGGGTGACCGGTTTCCGTCTGGCGAACATGCCAGGATCTACCGAGACACTCGGAACTTCCGCAATTGTGCATGGCTTTGCGGTGTCGTCCTCCCTTTGTACAGGGGTAGTTTTTTTCCGCTTCAGCGTGTAGCTCCTCCGCTTGCGGTGCAGTTATGCTTCCCGTATTCGGGCCTGACAAACCGGACGCGCTGGGTTCCCGCGCCTGCAGTGGCGTGTCTGACGGGAATTCTAGTGTGGCAGCAGCCTGCCGTGTACCACGGATGTCTTCTTCCCGTTGCTACGGCGGATTACCTTCAGCAGAAGTGACCTCCTCCCCCTCCTTAGGCGGAGCGGCGGGAGATGGGGTAGAGCGTTCCGCTACGCGGGTGGAGTCCCCGCGAGCGTGTTGAACAGAAGAATGGCTATTCTGGCCAACAATGTTTTTCGATATCATCGGTTTGTCCGATTCCATCGGTAGGTCTGACAGTCCCCGGTTCGGATGTGGTAGAATCAGCGGGCGATTCAGCACGATTGTTTCGGGGGTTGTTGATTCCATAGACACGGGACGGGCAGGTGCGAGCACGACCTTAGACAAGGGTGGTGGGGCCAAGACCACGCGATCGCGGGAGATCCGCTCATGCGCGTCCTTGATTTCCAGTACCACTGTGTCCTCTGCGACGGAGATTACTTTGAACTGTCCATCCGCCACGGGCAAGAGCTTATGGAGTTCCTACCTATCAGGGTTATAGTGTTCCTTCCGTACGAAGACGTAGGTACCAGCCTTAACCGGCGGTATGTTACTTTCTCGCAGGCGAGCATCGAAATCACGGTTGTAAGCGGCTTGAGCCCTCACCATGGATTGGCGAGTGGCGGGTACCAACTTGGATAGCCATTGCTACCATTTCTGGTGGTAGTCACCCACAGAGGGTAAATAACCCAGCGTATGCTGTGCTTCCAATGCCACCGGCGGGAGGGTACGGGAGAGTACTAACTCGAACGGTGAAACACCGGTAATTCTATGTACCTGCGTGTTGTACGC
This sequence comes from Gracilaria gracilis, assembly GCA_030374805.1. NCBI lineage: Eukaryota > Rhodophyta > Florideophyceae > Gracilariales > Gracilariaceae > Gracilaria > Gracilaria gracilis. The sequence goes on along the minus strand of JARGSG010000132.1, from coordinate 16,315 downwards.
GAACGTCAACGCGTCAGTGTACAGGTCCCATGTCTTTGGTTGATCGGCCACGTAAGAACGGAGAGATGCTAGCATCGTCCGGTTGAACCGTTCGACTTGCCCATTACACTGGGGATGGAAGGTTGTAGTGAACAGGTTCTTTCTATCCAGTATGCGACATACATCTTGGATAAACCGCGATGCTAACTGTTTCCCGTTATCGGAGAGTACCTAGACCGGCGAACCGTAGACGAAAATCCAGTGCTTCACGAAGGCCTGGGCTACCGTGAAAGCCGTGATCCTCTTCAGAGGGACAGTCCGAACCAGTTTCGAGAAATGATCCGTTATTACGAGCAAAAACTTGTGACCTCTCCGGGTCGTCAGGAGGGGTCTGAGTATATGGATTGCGAGAAACTCGAGGGGCGCCCTTGCGGGGAATAATCTCATCTTCTTTGAGTTCTTCCGGAGCTTAACCCGGTTTTTAGCGCCTTCAGTGCAGAGCCGCACCCTTCCGTAGCAATCGACCGCCATGTCGGGCCAGTAAAAGTCCCTTAGCAGGGTTAAGTATAACTTCTGTCCCCCTGCGTGGCCGCTCAATCTCGCGTAATGCGACAGTTGGAGTACCCGCGCCTGCAGCTTGTGAGGCACCACCACTTTTGGGTTAGACTCGACCGTTCTAACGAGATAGCCGACGTCATTAACCTCAATGGGAGGGTTGAACCTCCGTTTAAACGGGCACGAATGCGCACGCCGAACGGGTCGCCATGTTGTTCTCGGATCATTTACTCCGGTGTTACGGGGACGAAATTCCCCGGTGGGGGCCTGTCAGCCCCATTCTCGTTTGCCACGAGTAGTTCGTCCAATTCATCGTCGAATTCCCAGTCTTCTGGCCAAATGTCGAGTTCACCTTCCGGATCTTCCGTGTCCACCTCGTCAGCGACGAAACAAGGGATCTCATCGTCTCCCGAGGGGAGGGCTTCCCCATTCTTGGGTAATCTCGACAGTGCATCGGCTTGTGTGTTCAGCGCTCCCTTCTTATAAACGACTTGAAAGTCGAATTTCGCTAGGCGGAGCCTCCATCGCATGAGGCGTCCCGACGGTTCGGAGATGTTCATTAACCACCTCTGTGAGGAATTATCCGTGTACACGGTAAAGTGCACACCCATAACATAGGGGCGAAGAGTTGCCAGAGCCCACACAACGGCGAGGCACTCTTTCTTCTGTGATTCCGTTCATGAACGTTGATCGAACGCGACCAGTAACCAATGGGCTCACGTTCCCCTTCAGGGGTGGTTTGGAAAAGAGCACAACCCACTTGGTAGTCGCTCGAATCCGTGGCCACGGAGTACGGTAGTCCGGGTTTTGGCAACGATAGAATCGGAGCAGATGTGACAGCCTCCTTCAAGGAGTTAAACGCCTCTGTCTCGGCAGGCGTGAAAGGTACCAGTTTCGGTGGCTAGCCTTTTTGCAGTATTGCGTTGAGGGGTGCCGCGATATCCGAGAAATTCGGGACGAACCGTCGGTAGACGTTGACCAATCCCAAGAAGGAGCGCAATTCCGTTTGGGTTCGCGGTTCCTTCGCCTTGGCAAGGGACTTTACTCGAGCTTCCTCGATCGACAACCATCCTGGACGGATAACATGGCCCAGGTACTTCACGGTGTCTGTGAAGAATTCACACTTCCTCAGCTTGAGGGAAATTCCTGCATCACGCAGTGTAGTCAATACTTCCCTTACGTGGGTGAGATGATCGTCCAGATTAGTGGAGAAGACAATTATGTCATCTAGGTAAACTAGACACGTCCGCCACTTAAAGCGGTTCAACAAGATGTCAATAGCACGCTGAAATGTAGCGGCGGAGTTGGTGAGACCAAACGGCATATGCTTGAAGCGGAAAGATCCAGAGTGGCATACAAACGCGGTTTTATCGCGGTCTTCCTCCCTTACGGGGACTTGCCATTATCCCTAATTGGCGTCCAATGCCGTGAATACGGTTGCGTTTCCGAGTGAATCGATGCACATGTCCATGCGAGGGATTGGGTACGTGTCCCTGATCGTCACGGCATTGAGCCGGCGGTAGTCGACACAGAACCTCCAGGTTCCGTCGGCCTTGAATGCCAACACTACTGGGGACGCCCAGGGTGACTGAGCGGGCTCAATCACACCTGCGCGGAGCATCTTGTCCACTTGGAACTGCTCCTCTTCCCGAGCCTTCGGTCCTGCCCTGTAAGGGGCTTGCGAAACGGGTCACGCGTCCGGTAGCAAATCAATCCGGTATTCCGTTGTATTTATCTCACCAAGAGATCCATCCTACATTGGGGTAAATTCCCGTAATATGTCTCTCAGACGTTCACGGTGTGATTCCGGCACTTGGTCGAGATCGAACTCCTCAAGAGCCTTCACGGGATCAATCCGGTCATAGCTCGTTGGGCCATATGCCGTATCGGATGCAGGCGCAGGCGCGGTTTCCGAGTCACTGGGATACGAAACAGGAGTTGAAACGGGAATATCCTCCCCCTTCTTAGACGGAACGTCGGCGTGTCCTTGATTGTCGCCCTCTTTTGAGGAAACCAAACCGAGGACATCGGCAGCCATCATTCGGGTAGGGAGCATCGCGAGTGGGTGCGGTGTGACCGATCCAATGACTTGGTTCTTTACCAGATACTGGGGGTTGTTGCCTAGATTGGCAACAAGTATCCGGAGACACCTGTGCAACACCGTTCGCCACTGCGAGATGATACTTCTCGTACAACGAGGAAATGGGTTGAATAACCCGAAGGCCGTGTTGACGGGAATGGACCTGCACCATTACTTGGGATTCTGGTGGAATGCATACCGACGCTGCAACGCGGAGTTTTGTGTACTCGCGAGTCGCCGGTGGTGGTTCCTGCGCAGCAGGTAGTGGAACTTGTTTCCTCGATGCATGCTTCAGCGGACGACGAACTGTCGGGACCGAGGAACCGTCTTCGAATTCCACACGCCTGAGGCGGGGTCTCATTGCGTTGACTAATCTGTCGCAGTAATCACATCCCAAAATAATTGGGGCAGCCAATGACCGACATACCACAAAGTCGAGCTTGATTACGGAGGTCCCCAAACGCACGACAAAGTCGATTGTTCCCACCGTTGTTAACGGACTGTTATTGGCGTCAGCGACTTCGGGCGTCGCTTCGCGGCGAATACCTGTCCACACCAGCAGTGGCAGGAGGGACTCCACGATGAAGTTCGGCTCTGCACTGGTGTCTAATACCGTTAGAATGCGCACAATAAACTGGGTACTGAGGCCAAGGTCGGCGTAAACTTTATAGTTCTGCTTGGCCATCACGAGGACTCTATCCGGGAACCGGTTTTTCTTTACCCGTATCCACGGTCGGCGGAGAACACCCAATTGTTCCGAGTCCGCGTCAGCGGTGTCTTTCCTCGAAAGGATCTTCACCGGGGAGCGAGGCGGCGTCGTCTCGGACGTCGGCAGCCTCTACTCTGAGGACGTCTCTCCCGAATGAGAGACTCCCTCGTTTAGTTTCCCTGGGCTTCCGCCTGCGGCGACTGCTCAGGTTCCTCGACCACTAGTGCTTGGGCACGTTGGCCTCGGGGTCCCGCAATAGCGGTGTTTGGATCGCCCACGACGCGATGTACCGGTGCTATCGGATGAGCAGGCTGTGCCGGAGCACGCTGGTATGTCAGCGCTGTCGGTACGACGTGGGCGAAGTCCGTCTTGGCCCGGAGATACGACGTCATTGGGACGAAACGCTTCTTCTCTGGAGTGAGCGCCTCATTGTTCACCGTCACCTTGCCCAGGTCTCTCAGGGAGAAGAGGAACTCGGGTGACGTGTGGCCATGGGTACAGCAGAGATGGAATATCAGCGCTATCAATGCTTGCCTACCCTGTTGAAGGGCCCCACTCTGGTTATCCGTGAAACGTCCTGCTGGGCGGCTGTCCTGCCAGCCTGGTCGTCGGAAGCGGGTTCCTCCGTTCGAGTACGGGATGTAAGGCCCGCGAACTCGGGGGCCATCGGCATGAAGCGTGGTGCCTTCCTGAGTGGTCTCGAAGGAGGCGTCCGTCGTCGACGGGAGGTCCGTTGTCGGAATGGAGGCGATATTGCCGTGGGCGAGCTGGACTTTATCGTACTCCTTCGGAGGTGCTTCATCCGCGTCGAGCGACAGAGATTGGGATTTAATTTCCATTAACAGCGCCTTGGCGGACTTAGACCGAGTACTCGGAGCTCTGGCGCGGAGGGAGTCACCTTGGGCTCCTGCATACTGGATGAGCTCCAGGAAGGTGATCTTCCTCCTATCCTCGCGATAGCGGGCGGCCAAAGTCCGGATAGCCGGGTCGAGTCCGTCGATGAACATCGTACAACGCTCTGTAGCGGGACAGACATTACTACAACGGTGGAAAGCCTTATTCAAGCGTACCGAAAAATCGGTTTCCGTCTCGCCTGAGCATTGACGTGTGTCTCGCAAAGCGAGTATCGCCGACGGAATGGCACCATTCGTGGCGTATGACCGTAGCAGATATTGCACCGCTTCGGGCCAGCAAGTAACCCTTCCTTCGGAGGCCCGCGAAGAACCTCTTACAGAGTGATACTGGTCCTCGGCCACACCACGTAAGAAATACGGTAAGGCAATGTAGGCCTGTCCCTCATTCATTCCGAGTATATCGGCTTCCGCGACGAAGCGGGCGAGAAAATCTAGCACAAAGATTGGGGCTTCTCCAGTAAACAACTGGTTACGAAGTGAGAGCTGCATCCGTTTGATGCAGTCCTTCACCTTACCCGTACTGCGGGGTGTTCGATCCAAAAAGGAGTCTTCCAAACGGTAATACCGGTATGACAACAGAATCTCATAGAAAGGGTTGGTGGGCTTCAGGACTTTCAAGCCCGCGTGCTTCCATCTTTTTGTACGAGCACGAACCGCACCTTGCGTGACTGCAGACCGTTTAGAGCGTGACGCCCGTATAGCACGGTCTTCGTCAGACGACGAATCTGACGAGTCAGCATTGTCCGAATTGTTCGGGTCCGCATCCGACGAAGTCGACGACTCTGAACCCTGATCGTTCTGTTGGCCTTTCCGCCTGCGGCAGTTCTTCTCTCGTGCCGAGTTCTTTGCCCTGTGCGATCAGCGACCGGCTCCGCCGGAGTGGCAGCATCCATAGGAATGGTTTGCTCCAGCATCTCCCGACGGTCTCTTACACGATCAAATCGGTCCTGAATTTTTTCTACGAAGGCGGCGGGTTGACTAAAGCACTCCAACATGTTGTTGACGTCGGACCATCACGTACGAAGTTCCTCAGATATACCCGTTGCAGGGGAGTCTTCCGTCTGTTTGCGTAGAATGTTGACCACTCCTACAAGGGAGTTGTGAGCAGCGCGTAGCTGACGCAACTGCTCGTCCAGAGCGGTACCCTGGGGGTTGTTGTCCTTCTCCCGATGGGGCTGAACGACCGCGGCCTCGGGTGTAGCCGTAGCAAACGGAGCTCCGGCAGCAACGGCCGGGGCCGGACCAGCACCATCAGTAGTGGGAAGCAACGGGGCAAAGGAAAGTGTCCTGTGCACCGGTTGTCGGCCCGACGTCTTGGATGGATTATTCACACCAAGGGTGCAGCCAGCACGCCTGGGGATGCATGAGATGAACCAATCATCCCAAGCGATACCACCACTGTGGGACGACTGCGAGTAACCACGGCTTCCGTCTCAAACGGTGTTCGAGACATGATTTCTCAACCAACCATGCAACGGAAAACTTCCAGACGTAGAAACGAAACCTGACAGAGGGAAAACACACACCAGTACGTGGTAAACCGAATATCCGATTCTAGGTAGGGAGACCACGTTGTAGTGCAACGCCAGAGGCGGAAAGACACCACGATGACGCCCGAGATCTTCCTCCGTAGGAGGGTAGTCCGCAGACAGAACCTCTCTGGCAAGGCACGACGAATCGGGTGTAAGCCGAGGCCAAGCCGTCACGACGGGCGTAGAGAGTTGATCAAGGATCGGTGTTGGCACCATGTGTGTTGGTGAACGGGTCTTCGAGAGAGGCACGAGATCACGAAAGTGGGAAAAGAGAGAAGGAATCCGCGAGAGTGGGGGATGGAGAGAAGGAAAATGGGGAAAGGGCAAAAGGGCTACGGTAAAAACCGGGGTTATCCCTGTACAGGGTCGAACGCGACACAAGCGGAAAACACTCCCACGAATGGACCCTGTTAAGTGACGCAGAGAGGATAAACTACCCGTAGGCAACGGAGCCTCTCTCCTGGAAGGAGTCGATGAACGCCGAAGGCGAAATAGTATAGAGCCAACCCTGGTTGTCCGAACTTTACTGTGCATGGCGGCGAGGTCACCGCCATGCTAAGTAGCGAGCTCGCGCAAACATGTAATTAAATAAACTAATTAAATTAGGCCCACGAATAGTGGTAATTACCCACGCGCCGTTGCGCCCGTCCCACGTGTACGTCGCCAACCTCCTGGCTCAACCGTGTCCCACGTGTCCTTCCCACTGCAGTGGTTGTTACTACTCATATAGTCCTATTGGGAGCACCCGTCCGACCTGTCGGAATATGGCTAAGTAGTCAGAAACCTCCATCAGAGGGCGTTGCACTACACCGTTAGAAAATTCTGAGGCTCCAAACCACTTTTTATAGAAAACAGAAACGTCGGCCTTTCGTCTGCCAGACTTTCACGCAGAACAGACGGCGTACTTGCGCATAAAAGAACAAAGTGTACCCTCTCTCAAACGGTCAAATACTAAGAATATTCAAATTTGGACCAAACAGTCGTTGCTTTTGACCAATCACAACAACGTATTTGGCACTTAACAGCACTACACACGACTTCCATCACCCCTTACCAATCCGGATCGCTTCCGTGCTGCCTGCGCCGCCCGAGCTGCAGGACGATCACGGCGAGAATTCGCCAAGCTTTGACGACGAATTGCACGCTCGGGCGCAAGACTCAACAGACGTCGGAGCTCCGCATGGGTTTGAACATCAACATCCCGTTTTGGCCGGCCGGCCCGCCCATTAGGCGCTTTTCTCAACCTAGAGCCTTCCTCTCGTTCCTCGACGCTCATCCGCTTCTTAGCACGACGTTCATCCCGCTCCTTCAACGCGCGTAACACTACGTCAGCTCTTAGATGAGCGCCGGAAGCAGTGTTGATGCGAATTGTTCCGCTGTTCTCAACTTCTACATTTCGAAGAAGAGTTCGCGATTTTTGTTCAAAGATTTTCATCAAATTGCGAAAAGTTATCGGTTCATACTTCTTCAACCATTTTTCCATCACTGGTTATATCGAGGCGGATCCTTCGGCAATTACCCAAGCCCCAGCAGTGTGGAAACCCTTCACAATGTTTCGGCGAGTAACAATCTCATCGTAAGCATTACTTATGCAACTCGCAACATCAAAGGCGTCAAAAGTAATATGAACACGAGCCGTGGCATGAATCTCTCTCTGCAGGAAGGACGTGAACGGGGAAAACACTCCGACATCAAGTGGTTGAAGTACATTGGAGGTGTGCGCAGGTAGGCCTACAACAAAGATTCGATTTTCTTTGAGTAGCAGGAGCGTCTTAAACTGTATATGAGCTGCGTAGCCGTCAAACACCAGCAGCATATTACGTCCACATTCCCGGATGTGAGCGGTGTCCATGACAAAGTTCTTAGCCCAGTCGAAAAAAATTGCGCTGTTGACGCCGGTAGGCTCGCGATGGTGCAAGTAGCACGGTGGAAGATGGTCATGAAGGGTCTCATACTTTCCATTCACTCTGCGAAACCTTGCCTGTTTTCCGGGAAAGACGACTACTGGTTTGAACTTTTGGCCTGCTGCATTGACAACAGGCATGATGGTTACGTGGTCCAGCGTCGGTGTTCTCGGAATGCTAGTTTAGTATGCTAGATGGCTAGTTATGAAAATAAAAGTCCGAAAAAACTAGCAATTTCGCAGATTGCGCTAGTTGGCAAAGCAAAAAAATTTTTTTTTTGGAAATCGCATTTCCACGTGCCGCAGTTGAACTCCATTTGTGGAAGTTGTATGCTAGTTTGCAGTACGTGCGCCACTGCCCGTCACCTCACATTCGTCGCAGCCGTCAAAATCAATCAAAAAATTTACTCTCGGGTCACCAGCGCTGGTTTATTCCAACTCGGCATTCGGATCCTGAATCTCAGTTTCCCTAAACGTGAAGTTAAAGAAGTCCAACGGACAACTCTCCCCATTCTGGTACACCCTTCTAGCCCCAAAGCGGCTTCCAACCCCTCCCAGCCTCTTCTCCTCCTGCTCCTCCAATATACGCTCCGCCGTCCTCACAGCCGCCGCCGCACTCCCGAAACCCACCAACAGCGCGCCACCCAGCAGCTGTGGCGGCACAAACACCTTCCCATCCTCGTCCACCATCACCCCACCCTTCCTCCTCTTCTTCAGTCGACCCCTCACACCTTCTCTTCTCCCCCCCTCTCCCTCACACTCCCCCGCCCACCCCGAGAACCAGGCATCACCGGCGACCCTTTACCTGCTCCCTCTCCCACCCCTGCTCGCCCTCCTTTCATCATTTCCTTCAACTCCATCAGCAATTTGCACGCCTTCTCCACCTGTCCCACTTGCTCCTCTAAAACTTCAACCCTACCCTTGAGCCCCATGTTCTCCTTTCGCAGCCTCCCCATCTCCCTCCCCACGCACTCCAACATCCCATTAACATGTCCCACAGCCCCCACCCCAGTCAACTTCATCCTCTTCCGAATCGTCGAAATCAATTCCATCGGCACCCCAACCTCCAACACACTCAGCACCACCCCTCCCATGTCTGCCACCATCTCCGTCAGCATGTCGTCAAAGTGCTCCTTCAAACTCGCCCCAAGCTTCCTCACGCGTTCCTCCATCTCCCCCATAAACCTTCTCTCCGGTCCTCGTCCTCCATCCCCATCCCCATTACAAACCCTCTGACTCACACAAACCCCCTCAGTACCCCTTCCCTCCCGCGGCGGCGTCTCTGGCACTTCCGTCCTATGCACCGGAGCCATTAGCTCCTCGTCACCAACGTATCCATTCCACATCCCGAGAAAAGACGGCGTCCGGCGATAAATGACTTGAACAGACCTGACCGACTTACAACAACTCTCGTCCTTGCCACCCCTGATCACAGCCGTTACACTCGTGGCCACACACCCCTATACCCCGCAGGCCTATTTGTATCACAATTTTCTATACCTCAATTTCCCGCCATTTCGCAAGAACTCCATTTCTCCCAGATGTTTCCATATTTTCGTTTTTTCCTTTCAGTACCATCCCACAAAACCAATCCACAGCGCCCGTTCCTTAACTGCTTAGCATTAAATCTTCCCCTTTATACTTCATTTCGACACATCTCTTTTCATAAACACATTCATCTGTCCTAATCCCTTCATACCCACCTACCTCATTCTTTCAACTACTTAGTCATAAAAACTATCTTTTCCTCTGAAACCATTTTATCGATGTATACATCGGCAACGCCGTTCTCTACTTAAGCATCTCTTCCTTCCTCTCTTGTAGCACAATATCTCCTCACAGCATCCAACAAATTCGACAAAATGACCTCGCCTTCCTCTTCTCTCCGCTCCTCCCACACCCCAACTGTTGTTGTATGCAGAGGCCGCATTGGCTCCATGCTTTACGACCACGGTACCCCTCAAGATACCATTCTTTCACTCCAAGATTTCATAGCCGCACACAGCATTCCGCAAGGTCCCATTTTCTTCTGCGGCAGGAGCAACTTGTTGGAAACAGTAATTCGCTTCTGCCCTCCATCTCGCAGACAAGACTTGGTCTTCGTTCAGAACTGCCACATTCTTCCCATTCTTTCAAAACATGGTCTCCATCACACCACATGAGCAGTTCTTTACATCGCCGTACCCACTCTCGGTGCACCTTCACAGGATGGCGTCACCGCTCTTGCTCCCAACGGCCACACAACTGTCACCGGAAAATGGGCTTTCGCACTAGCACAACGCTTCTTTAACGCAGGTCTCACTTGCAATATCGTTGACGAAGACGCCTTCTCTAAATCCTACTACAAAAAGCTCATCTGGATCTCTTCATTCAACCTAGTTGGTTCCTCCCACGGCTTCATTACCATGCATGATGTGGCCACCCACTACAATACCATATTCTCAACGATAATGAAGGAACTACTCGGCATAGTCTTCTCCAACAAAGCTATCTCCTACAATATCCCCTCCACAGTACAATCCCTCCTCAGCTACGGCAGCACTCTTACCTCCTTCCACGCCTCATTCTCTGAGTACGAATTCAGAAATGCTTACTTCTACCTTTCCTCCGAGGATACCAGGAGAGCGGGCTTGGCTGACCCTGCCCCTTTTCACACCAACTATGTCAATGTCCTTAGAAAAAACATACTCTTTTAGTACCAGTACTACTTTGGTCTCATTTTGTAAAAAAGATATCTTCGCACAATACTCTCTCTCCTTACCCCACGTTTTGGAACTCATTTTCTTTCTTCAACAATCCTTTTATGCTCACATTATATGAAAACATTCGTTTATTTCTCATTACTAGTCAAGTCACCTCACTCTCACACACATAACACTACACGTCCTACATGTTTTATCTAGTCCTCCTCATAATCCATTATCATCGGTCCCTCTTCGTAGTCCCCATCCGTGTTATCAGCCTTGTGGCCTTGTGCCTCGTCATCTTCCTCTTCGTAATCCTCCTCTCCAAATTCCTCTTCCTCCATTTTAAAGTTGCTCACAGAACTTTCCTCCTCGTCCAGCTGGTCGTTCGGGTCTTCCCCGAGTCCAAATTCCTCATCTAAGAATTTGGGCCGAAAAGCAGGCTGCCTGTGCACCGCATCAGGGAGCTTGTATCCCTCGGGCACAAAGTACATATGATACCGTAGACAAATCTCTTTCACCAGCGCATCCATGTACCCAGCCCCAGCATGAAACACATCTCCCCTTCCAATCAACATGGAGTGCGGTGGAACCCTGAACTTCATCACAACCATCGTACGAGACAGCCTCTTCAAACTCTTGTCATCCGTCACATACATATTATGTGACCTCTCAGATACCCATATCATACAAGAGCTCCCCCCGGAGGCCATCATGAAGAATCCTGGAATCTCCCCATTGTTCTTCTCCACCGTCAACCCTCGGAAATCGGTGTGCAACAACTGCCTCGGGCATCCCTCCCCCGTACACAACACACGTCCTCCTGTTTCCAGCGCATACATCCTCTTCTTCGCCCTACTGTTGTTACACAGACGAAGAGCGGCTGCTATCTGCCCAAACCTAGCATCCAACAACGCCCTCTTTCTCACCATCATCACATTCTTCTCATCCGATTCCATGTAATCCACAATCCCCTTCTTCGTGGTAATGTATCGCCCAATGCCTTTCATTCTATCCCCCGCGTCCTCCCCATCTCCCGCATTGATGATAGGGTTCCATCTCTTGCGGTTCTTCTCGAACTTGAGGTTCGGCTGTTCCAAGAAATCCTTGTGAAAGAACTCAAACATACTCTCTGTCACATCTTCATCCAACACCACCCCCCTTTTCTTCGCCTCATCTGACATGCGTTCGTCACTTCCAAATTCCTCCAGCACACAGAATTCTCTCTTCATCAACTCCATTCTCTTCGCGCCAAAAAATCTCGCGCAAGGTCATCCCTCTCCATCGCTGTCATCCAAAGAGCCTCTTCCTTTTTTTCGGCTTTCCCTTCAACGGGAGCTTCACCCAAAGAACTGGTTCCTTCGTAGTCCCCAGTTCTTGTGCACATTCTGGGCTGCATGTCAGTACACCGCGTGATGCACCGCTCTCAAATACTCCATCGTTAAACACCCCGTCCTATGCTGCTTTCGTAGGTAAAGCATATCCATCCACGGGTGCTGGTGTTTCACAGCATTCTTCCCTCCCGGCCACTCACTCGGCAGTGCACTCACCATATTCGTCCACGACATATCCGATCCCCCGGTGTACTCCCCAGCTGTCTTCATCCCCTTTCGGGAGAACATCCGGATTGTTATCCTCAAAGCTACGCATTCCTCCTTCACCTTCCCCCCCTGTTCATCCCCAACAAATCCACTATCCTTCTCACTACTTTCACTCTCCTCCTCGCCCTCACCGGACGACATCACATTGATTTTCTGCTTCTTAAAGAACTTCTTCAATGCAGTCTTCGTCATTTCCCTGAACAGGTTAACAACCTACAAAGGTATGTCCACAGAAGATGTGTTCACCGTACCCTTCCTTCTTCGCTTCGCGGCAGGTTGCACATCATCTTCATCCTCGTCGTCAGTAAGCACCACAGAAGTTCTCTTCCTCGTTTTCCTCTTCTTCCCCACAACCTGTCCAACCTCCTCTTCTCTCAAGCGACCCGGAATTACCTTACGTCTTGTGCTACGTCTCAGCACCGGTGGTTCTGGTTCAGGGCTTTCCACCACCATGGGATCGTTCTCCACCTCAGCAGATGGAGCCTTGGCCGTCCCCTCTGGTTCCACAACCTCTTCAAGAACCTCCTCTACAACGTCCTCCTCCTCTGAACTTCGCAGCGGTACTTTAAAACGTTGTTCCAGCTTGTTACCTGCAGTCTTCACCCTCCTAGACACCATCCCGTCCCACAAAGGCTTTGCTCCCGCGAGCTCCATTTTGGCTGTTTGCTTCCCGAGATATTCCAAGAAAGATACCCCCTTTCCTCCAATCTTGAGAACCGTCTGCATCACTTCCTCCACTGTCATCTTCTGCCTCTTGGCAGTCATGTCGCAAAGCTTAAACATACCAATTGCACACTGCAAGAAGTGCTTCCTCATATCCTCAAAACGGCCCGTCCTCCGTGCAGAGAACATTCTCAGTTGTACATTCCATTGCAAGTAACGGACGACGAAACGGAATTCCCCATCTGCGAGTCCCATAAGGAGGTCACTGGACACATGTGTGAGCGTCAGCGGCGGCCCCTCCTCACACACCTTCTCAAAGAATTGGAGAAGCCCCTCGCTTTGCTTAAACTTCAGAGCCAGTGCCGCATAGCGATTCAAGTGACGCATACTATAGTCCCCGATAACCCCACTTCTTTTCAACGCGCCCGCTATCTGTTTGGGCGTCATCTTCTTCGCATCCACTCCTCCTTCGTCAATGATGTTTTCAACGAAGGACACCGTGCTGTGAAGCTTGTCTGCGAAAGAAATCTTCAAAACATTGGAGCTCATCTCGTTCAGGAAATTGCCAAGTCCTAGCACTTCATTCATGACCATCGAATTACTATCCTTCCTCCTCCATAACACAACATTCAGAGACTTCACGATATCCTCCCATTTCCCTCCTTCCTCACGCAGGTCCTGTAGTACAAGAAATCGGTGATATCCGTCTATAAGTGTTACAGGCAGCACAAGTCTCCCGTCAACGATATCACTCGCATCCAAATCGCCTACAAGTGCAACGGCAATCGAACCGGCGGAGGGAAGCCAACCAAAGTTGCGGCACTTCATCTTCGTGGCCTCCTTGTGCGCCAGCTCCACACTGCGACCCGTCTTCTTCGGGATTTCAATCATCTTGATATCCGTTGTCAACCGCTGCTGAACATAGTCGGCGAGGGATATCTTCGATAGCGGCAGCGTGGAGTCCACCTCATCCGACGAAACTTCATCTCCTTCATCGAACAAATCCTCCTTAGTTCCACCCAGGGAAGCCTTAGTAGTCCCAATAACCTCCATAACATCGTCATCGGAGTCATCCACGATGTTAATCCTCTCAATTGCTCCCACCGGTTTCTTCATCCCTTTAGAACCTCTTCGTCTTTTTTTTCGTTGGTGGAGACTGGAGTTTGGCCGTTTTAGAGGACTGCTCAGCCGATTCCTTGACCTCCTCAACATCTTCACTCTCAGGCTGAGAGGTGGACAACTTCCCGGCCCCAGGGTGCGGAGCTGGGTGCGAAGTGGGACTCTGCGGAATCTCAATTGAGGCCATCATCGACGTATCCCAGGCATACAACCCAGCCGATAACAATTCGGGGAGCTTACTCGAGGGTTCCTCCGAACCTTGGAAACGGTAAGCGTACTTCGCGTCTAGATGACTTGAAATATTCGTCCTCCAGATAACCACCAAATCCTCACCCTCTAAGGCAGTGGTGCTTAGAAGATGGCCATGCAGCGAACGGCAGAGCCCCTTCGCGGTACCACCAGCAGGCCCCACGCCATATACTTCCGCAGTACCAACTTTAACCCTGCTCTTGTCCTTTCCAAGGCTGATGAACAAAGATACAGAGTCGCAACCTTTTACCTTATGTGGCGCGGGAGTACTCGTCTTCTTCTTCATCGCGCGCGGTGTGCCTCGCTCGGAACGCGATATTCGCCCTACGAGGCGTGGAGACCTTCGCCTTTCCTCTTCCTCCCGTAAACAGCGCCATTTCTGACCCCTTGCTGTTCCTCTTCGATCGCGCTGACTCCCGCTCCCTTTTATGGTTCAGAGGCGCCATGTTGGATACAAAGGGTTCAAACAATTCGAAACGCGGATTAAGACCGTCGAGAATGCTCACGAGAACGTATAGTGGACGTTACTTTCTCAATCACGTTCATTGCCTTTACTTCCTGACCGAACAATGCGCCCGCTCAATATAGGATTGAACTCAAGGGGTTCCGTATTTCACGTTTTAGAATTCACCATCGCTTTATTTAGAAAGTTAAATGATCGTCATAATTACTACGTACGCGGAGCTATATAATAAAGGCACCCAGTTTTGAAGGAAAAGAAAAAGAATTGCGTCCGTTAAGTTTTCTGCATGGACAGCGGTCCGGGTTGGAGTGAGGCTTCATCAGTGCCCTGATGAAGCGCCACACCACCCCGGACCGCTGTCCAGCGCCACACCACCCCGGACCGCTGTCCATGCGCAGTGGCCGATGAAGCTGGACGACACCTCGGACGGCTGTCCACGTGCTGTGGCGGAGGAAGTCGGACGACACCCCGAACGGCTGTCCACCCCAAAAAAAAATTTACTTTTTCGGACAGCGGTCCGGGGTGGTGTGGCGCTTCTTCAGTGCCGTGATGAAGCGCCACTCCACCCCGGACCGCTTTCCACGCGCCGTGGCTGATGAAGCTGGACGACACCTTGGACCGCTGTCCACGCGAAAAAAAATTTAATTTTTCGGACAGCGGTCCGGGGTGGAGTGGCGCTTCATCATGGCACTGATGAAGCGCCACTCCACTCCGGACCGCTGTCCACGCGCCGTGGCCGATGAAGCTGGACGACACCTCGGACCGCTGTCGACAACGGTTTTCACTTATGATTGTTTTATGAATATTTAAAGCCCTGCATCTTTTCATAATGACGGGAGGACGTAAGGGCGTCAAATCATATGACTGTCGTTCGGTTAGTTTGTTGGAAAGCAATAAAAATTGCTCTCCATAAGCACGGAGAACAGTTTAGAATAGAAGTAGTTCGCAGCTTGTTGGTCATGTATAAAACAAAACAAATAATACATCACATCGATCTGGCAGAATATGCTCTATATCAGAAACTTTACATCCTATCAAATCGAAGAAGGTAGTTCTACCGACTACCTTCTCTAACTTTATATGATGTAGATTTTCCTATAGCGCCCAAGGTCGTGACCGATAATGAATACCCCCTTTGCGACAACCACGAGCATTATGTGGTTGTCGGAGAAGAAGAACTCACCACTGGCCACGACATTCATCTAGAGACTATATTGGGGATTATTCTTTTTCAGTGATTGAAATATCAGTAATGGCTCAACACGATTATATGAGTTGAACAACTCATGTAATCGTAGTCCACCATCACCCGTAGCTCAACCAATTCCGATAGTTCGACCTAACGCAGTCTAATCTAGTCGGTCTAATAAATAACCACAGTCCAACAGTGATTGAGCTGGCTGTCAAAGCCAAAGCCGATTACATGAGTTGAACAACTCAAATAATCGTACTCGATCATCACGGCCAGCTCAAGCACTTCCGAATGTTCTCAGTAAAGCAAGGATGCAGAAGTGGCATACACTGTGTCCGGCGACTCTGGCTTGAATACGCAATAGCATGGAAAATAGAAGAGTACGCCAGTTAGTACGATTCACAGAAAACGAACAAAATTGTCGAACGTACCATGTGTGCCACTACGTCCGCGCAACAGAACAAGGAAGCAAAGAGCACCTTCCTTATACAGTTTCCGGCGATATTTTTTTCTTCTGTCACAACCGAGAGGATCACTTGGTTGTGACAGGAGAAGAAGAGATCCCCGGAAACCGTAACGGGGAGGTACAGAGCGTTGTGCTTATCGAGGCAGTTCGCAGGACAGCGAAGGTGCTTAAGTACACGCGGCGTCACATTACAAACAAGCGCCGGT